>JBAGKK010317107.1:0-19761 GCA_037177015.1 Euceroptres primus
TATCTTTTCTTCGAAGGTACGTAGACGCAAAGTTAGCCTGGGGTCCACTGGACCCAGTGTGACCATTACGGGTTAATAAAGAAAATATTTTTTAAGTCATCGGGAAAAGCAGAACCATGGCTATTAACTTGTCTTCCATGGTTATAAACCAGATTATGTCAATATAGAAAAAAATACATAGCTTGGTTGATTTATTGTGTCATCAATGGTAGAAAGTCTTACTTTATCATTATAAGTTCAATTTAATCTAAGAAATGAAACAAAATTATATTAATTAATGAAAATATGGAAGAGACTGGGACTTCAAATTCTTAAGTTTCTGGCAGAATGGTGCAGTTTTTTTGACTCTTTGATCATTGAATTAAAAAATGATGAGAATGTAGAAAACCTTCATTAGAGAAATTTTATCAGAGAAATTTAAAAAAATACGTCTACACACCTGGAATGAAAACTGATTAATTTCTGACTACACGCAAGCCGAGTTTCGAAATAAGAGATTTAAATTATTTATCAGACGACAGGTGCATTCAGTACCGTAATACATTTTAAAACAATTATAAGATATTCAGATTTGCTTCTCATTTAACGTAAGTTTTTTCTAAAAAATAATTTAGGTAGTTTTTATATCTGAAATTTTTTTTTAAGCGACCTCTAAAAATCTTAGAATCTTACATTTTACAACAGTAAAAATATTAAATGATATTTAAGTTTTTTTTTAACCTAATTTATTTCTATTTAATTTTTCAATTATTGAAGTTTGACGATATTTTCAAATTTTCTGATTTTGGAGCGGCACTGTAATTATAAATAAATAATTACTATTTGTTTTCAGTTTATCTCGATTTTCTTGCGAAAGTATATCAATCGTGACTCGTCCCTGTACTGCTGATGCACACATGCAATTCTTCCAGTGCATTATATGCATTATTCTGACTTTAAGATTGTATTAGTTGAACGTATAAACGTACGGGTGTACAGTAACAACGTATCAGTCTTTACTCGGGTCTGAGCCACGTGTTAATCAGTTATGAACTGAGCTAATCTCTTTTATAATTATGCACATAATTTGGAAATTAGTATAATTTCAACTGAAAATCCAAAGTGTAAGGTATTGCCAAATGTGAATTGCAGTGTCAAGAGTTTTTAATATTTCTGCATTGGGATCAACTTTTTTGTTTCAATGGTTTACCTTCGAGGAGTGATAGGGGTCAGTGACAAAATTTTGATCATTACAAATATATAAATTTAATTAACAAGTGAACCTTTCATACTTATTTTTAATTTAATATATTTTTTATCACAGTAAAGTTTGTGTGAATACTTTAGTTTTTCTTTTAAGCTGTGTTAAATGTAAACTATACATATATTTAATTTTTGAAAATATTCAAGGGGGATATTATGCCGATCCCTAAGGGGCTATACGTAAATTACGTACCAAACAAAAGAATACATTTCATATATCCATCTCTCTCAATCTTTTCATAATTATATTTTTTAAATTCAAGAAATTTAAATTAAACCGAAATCAAATTCAGAATCCTATTTAACGTCCAATAGTCAAGTTAATATGCAAACTCTTGAAAAAAACCCAAGAATCCACCGACCAAATTTGGACAAACACCGTAAAATGTTTCTTTATAAAACCAAAAAGGGGCCCAACAAAAAGAACCCACAAAAATAAAAATAAAAAAGAGGAAAGAAAAATGAGAAGGCAACCAATCAAATCCCCTTTCTTCTCTTTTTTCCTACCACCATCAAAATACAATAAAAAAACATGCAAATATGGAACATGCAAATATATTTTCCATATATTTTTATCTCTGCCATATTTATTCTTTTGTTTGTTACGTAATTTATGTATGGTTCCTAAGATGTTGCAAAAGTATAGTGAAAATATAAATTCTTATTTTAGTAAAAATTTTTTGTACCTATTCGTTGCTTCATTTTAAATGGTGATTTAAATAAAATTCTACATTAAATTATTCAAGTTTCTACTACTCATGACTTAAAAATATCTCATTTCGACTATTTTCTAATTATTTTTTGTAGTATTTTATTGATTTTCTCCAGCCATTGTCTTCAAAATATCGATTTCTGTCAATGCGGTTTGGACTTTGCAATTAATATGCAGCACTTAATAAAAAGTAGGGGTGAAGGTTTGAAGCCGCGGCATTTAAAGATTATAAAGATTCTACTTTTAAAAATTCTCTTATTCGCGTGTAGTTGTATAAAAAAGAAATTCTGTTCAATATTTTTTTTATAATCTTTATGTGAACATTTTTAAAAATATACTTCTTACGTTTGTATTTGACTAATACCTATAATCACACGTTTATTACTTAATATATGAACAGACATGATGTAAATCTGAAAAAGATAAAAGCAACAAAACGATGAACTTCTATGTCATTGTTGCAATTATATGCAATGTGCCTTCAAAATATCAAGAATTCCTTTTCAACTTGCGTCAATGTAAATTTTTTTATTATAAAGTTAAAGAACAAAATCTACTCTTTCTTTTTAAAGATTCTTTATACTTATGTATTCATATTTTTGTCAAAATCGATCTTTAAAAATGTTGTGAATTGTAAATGAAAATCTTTTAAATAGTGATGCTTTTAGCATTACAATGGAAACTTTTGCTCCAAAAAATTGAAACTTTAACAGATTTTAAAATTAACAATCTTCAAGTTCCCTTTTCAACTTTAAACTTTTTACTTTCAAATGTATTTAGTTTAAAATTTGCATACTTTTAAGAGTAAAAACTTTCAAATGTAGAAGCATATGAATTTGAAGGCTTTATAATTTGGTCTCTATTTTGAAGTTATCAATTTTTTTTTTTTTTCTTATTGATGATAAAACTTTTTGTTGATAATTTAATATAAATAAAGTTAGTTAAAAAGCTAGTTTCATACAACTTAAAAGAACTTAAAACTTAAAAGAAGAACTTGGAAGTTTCAGAATTAAAGCTTGATTTTTTAATCGTTTATTAAACATTAAGAATAATAGTTTATTATTTATAATTACTTGTAAATACATCATTTACAACTTACATTGTATAATGTTTAATGTGCGATGCAATTCACGCACATTTACTTGCGTATGAAATCTTATATACTGGTTGGAGGTCATTATACAAGTAGGTAGTTGAATTTCCAGTCATAATCTCGATTCAATGTATACCTACTCAGAAAGCGATACGATCACCTCCATATTTTGTTACATTGAATTAATAAGATCATCATGAAGATTAAATTTAAATCCTGTCATACACAGGATGTTTTTTTAAGGACTTACGTGTAAATTTGAACAATACCACCGAAGATACACCACAGCAGAAAATTAAAATTCATTTTTAAATTAATTTTTTTCTAAAGTTCATTTATTTTGAAAGTTTCATTCGTTTGAACAAATATTTAAATGATGGCATGTAGGATGTAAATTTAACACTTACTAAATGAGATGCATAAATCCATATCCAATAGAGAAGCCGGCACTTCAGCCTTTAACAAACTACAGACGGACCTGTACCATTTCATGATTTCGGGGGGAGTATTGAAATGATACAGGTCGCTCGGTGGAGATATTGAAGTTGCGCAGTAGGCATTTGCGCGTACACGTATGTATACATGCGTTCGTGCAAACTATCTGCGCAAGCGTCAAACTACCATAGTGTATGGTAGCGACTAGTGTGGGGGGCAACAGATGAGTGGAACTTGAAATGGTACAGGTCCGACTGTAATATCTATGTTATCCAATTAGTGTCAATGAAAGATACTATTACGTCGTTCTAAAACAGTCAGTGTCCCATTTTTAAATTTGAAACTGTCAATTGAATGATTAGGTAGGCTAATTTTAAAGCATTGTCTGATCATACGTTTGGGAAAGAACGAATGATTATTATCTCCATAGATCATAAAAAATATTGAAAACAAATGGATTAAGGAAAACAACAAATTAATTAATTCAAAGTACATCTTCAATTTTTGAAGAACGAGAGGATATTCACTCGGAAAATCTTTGAACATCTCAGTCTATCTCTCTTGTTTTTCAATTGTTTTTCTATTTCTTCCTCCCTTCCATTCATTGGTAATCGATGGGAATCAGAGGAATTCGAATTCCTTTGTCGATTGCCCAGTGAATTAGCCCCCCGATGAAGAATGATGACTTTAAATTCTTAATTAAAGAAATAAAATTTTAATTTTAAATCTTATCAACATTTAAATTGTTGTCTTCTTTTCATTTTGAATTTACATAATTTCTAATAAATTTTTCTATTTTTTTTACAGGGTCTCAATGGCCATTTGGTGTTTGCGATTACAGCAGCAGCCCTTGGTTCATCCTTCCAACATGGCTTTAATACTGGAGTTGTTTCAAACGCTGAAACTGTAATTAAATGCAGAATAAAATAAAATATTTTTATACTTTTATAACTTAAAAAAATTTTATTAATTTATTTTTATAATTTTAAAATTGTTATAGGTAATGAAAACATGGATCAGCGAACTGGCTGGAAACCGAACAGGAAAACCAATCGGTCCCAAGGCTTCTGAAGTAACATTTATCTGGGCCATAATCGTGTCCATCTTCTGCTTGGGAGGAATGATTGGAGGTTCTTTAGTTGGTTTTGTAGCCGACAAATTCGGAAGAAAAGGGGGCTTGTTATTGAACAATATCTTGGTGGTGTTGGCTGTAATATTCGAAGGATCAGCGAAACCCACATTGAGCTATGAAATGCTTTATATTGGAAGGTTTTTAATCGGAATCAACGCTGGATTGAACGCAGGTCTGGCTCCCATGTATCTAGGAGAAGTGGCTCCAATGCACTTGCGAGGAGCTGTGGGTACAGTTTATCAACTGGTCATAACAATTTCCATCCTAGTTTCACAAATTTTGGGCTTGAAACAAATCTTGGGAAATGAAAGTCAATGGCCAGTGCTGTTGTGCCTAACAATAGTTCCTGCTATTTTTCAACTCATCACTCTTCCCTTCTGCCCGGAAAGTCCAAAGTATCTTCTGCTCGGTAAAGGAAAAGACATGGAGGCTCAGAAAGGTAAGAAATATTCTTTATGAAATTTGATTATTTTTGCTGTTTTTAGTATATTACATAAACTTTAATTGCTTTTGGCCTTTTACGGCTATTAATACAAATTTTATTTTATCAGAGGAGAGTCAATTTATGCAGATATCTGCTATATCGACCTCTTGACTCTTCTCTGATGAAATAAAATTTGTATTAATAGCCGTAAAAGGCCAAAAGCTATTAAAATTTCTTTATGGCATGTTTACATTTAAAAGAATTTAGGTATTAAACTTTGCATCTACAAGATTGGTAAAAAAAATTTTGGTCGTTTATGTCGCCTAAAAAAAAAAAAATTTCCAATTAATGATTGAAAACTTATTGCAGCTTTATCTTGGCTTCGTGGGACAATTGAAGTACATGGTGAAATGGAGGAAATGCGTGCTGAATATGAAACTGTTAAAATTACACCCACTGTCTCTTTGAAGGAAATGCTCATGAATGCAACTCTGCGAATCCCATTGAGTATTGCTGTGATGGTAATGATTGCACAACAACTGTCTGGTATCAACGCTATCATGAATTTCTCAACCAGTATCTTCCTGAAGGCTAATCTCTCACCTGATGCATCTCAATCAGCTACCCTGACTGTGGGAGCGATGAACGTCGTGATGACATTCGTCTCCCTCATTTTAGTTGAAAAAGCTGGAAGAAAAACCTTACTATTGTTCGGATTTAGTGGAATGTTTATCGACACTATTCTTCTCGCGATATGCTTGCCGTTTTCAGTAAGATTTTTATTTTAAATTAATCAAGTACTTACAGCAACCAATTTTTCTGTGATAAACTTTTTATTAATTTAAATTTTTCTTTTACTTTTGCAGAATGATTCGACCTTCGCAGCCTACGCTTCCGTCTTCTTCGTAATTATGTTTGTCGTTCTCTTCGCAACGGGACCCGGAAGTATACCTTGGTTCTTGGTCTCAGAGCTCTTTAATCAATCAGCAAGACCTATGGCAACTTCGGTGGCAATTGGTGTCAACTGGACTGCCAATTTCTTCGTCAGTTTCGGATTCGATCCCATTCGGGATGCCATAGAGTCGAATGTCTTTTACATTTTCGCGGGTATTCAAGCATTGTTCACTTTGTACATCTTCAGAAATGTTCCAGAGACGAAGAATAAGAGCATCGAGGAGATCAGCAGTATGTTTAGACAAATATCATACCAATGAGGTGGGAGAATTCAGACTCTAGTTTAATTCGTTTTAACAAACGCGACGAGATACGGGTCAAGTTCTCATCGCGAATATTTCTATTAATTGGTGCTGTCTTAGAGATAATTGACAAAAAAGGCGCAATGCGTAGATTAGCCCCGCTGTTTTTTCCCCTTCCATTGCAAAACAGAGACTATCGAAAAGGGCTAGTTACAGGAAAAGTTGCGCCAAGTTGAGAAACTCAGACTTTCGAATTAACGTCATTTTTTACAAGATTAGTTCCTACAACTACATTTCCCGGCACTGCAGTGCAACAGTTGCTCGAATGACGAAACTGTCAGATAATAATAGATGATTACTAAACGAATCGAATCTTTTCCGATCAAGGCGCCAGACGTGTCCTCCGTTTAAAAAGAAAACCCAACAATTTTGTTTTAAAGGATTGTGACTCTAGTCATGTGAAAAAACAAACCTTTATTGTTTTCTTATCACTTCGTGACAACTGAACTCTTTCTAAGCCACGTATTACTTGTTTTTAATTGTTTTTAATCCAGTCATCTTCCTTTTATCAGCCTCGAATCTCAGTCATGCTCTGGATAATTAAAAAATTAAATTGATTATTTACTGTTAGGGAAACACAAGATTCAGAATCTGGAGGACGAATTGTCCGATGTCAAAACTATTTGCACGGCAGAGAACTAATTATTTTTATCATGCTATTTTGTATGTACAAATGCGTCTCATGACAGACAGTTTCCGTCATCTTATCAAACAACGGGACATATTTTATTACGTGTATTTCCTCAAAAAAATGCACTGGCACTCCTGGATTTTAAGCATGATTTACTTGGAAATTTTTTCTTAGTAGATTTTAAGAAAAGTTTATTAAAATGTACAGAAGTTTTTAAACAAGATTAGGGCATATTTTTTAAGTATATAATTTAAACATGTATTTCTTTATGGCAAAGTGCCAGTGACTTTTTAAAAATTGGAGTACACTTGACTTCATTATCCGTGTCATAAGGATTGTAAATATATGAGAAGAAGCAAATAGACCATTGAAATAGACTGTAGAAGAGTGTATTGTATAGAGAAATACATAGCTCTATTTCTATACGTATAGTTGAATTTAATTTGTACGGGGCATAAAGCGATATTACCGAGTTTTTAAGTCGAACATTATTTATACGATTACACAGTATGAAAACCGATTATGCCTCAGGGAATGGTTGCGAATTTATCGCAACACGATTTATGGTCACTCGATAGAAGTTTCTAATGGATTAAATACTTTTCAGAAATGTGACAAATCACAGATAATACTCAAACTGTACGAAGTATTATGAATTATGAAAGAATCAATTACTGGAACTTATTGCAAGATTCATACTTTAAATAAATGACCTCTTTCCAAGTCAAATGTCGAATGTTACATCGATGCCATATGAAAAATAAAACCTGAGGATAAACCAGAGTATTTTCTAAGAATGTACAATTGCCGTAAAGGCGAGCAAATTAAACTCCGAACGTAAAAAGACTTTCTTTTTTTAAATCTTTGTTTACAAATGAAAACCTTTAATGTTTTAATTTGACTCCTAGAAAATACTCTCGGGAAAACCTACTCTGATCATGTTTGGTATGGCGCAGACAACTCCAAATATTTTAATACGAATATGTTGTTCCGAGTGTCAATGAAACTCCGAAAATTGTAGTTTTTTATTGAAGCTGACAGTTGATCACGAGTCTGCTTTTACGTTATTTCAACCGAATAAATGGCTCAAAAGGTGATAAATAATAATCAAAGTTATTTTAGGATAAGTTGTGTCTTGAAATTTCTTTTTCAATCTGATTCAATAAATTAATGTTCTGCACTAAAGAATGTTAAATACGACCCGACTGGCTCGAAAAAACATTAATCGCTTATTATTTACAGTGTTCAATCGGGCCTTAATTAATTTCTTTCTCAGCTTTGCTTCGTTTGTCATCGACTCATGTAAAATTATTATTTTAAAGAAAAATGGAAAGACTGTAAAGTTTGGCATGCACGAATGCTCGAAATGCAAACTGCTGTAGAACATTTTATATCTCTTTCCTTTCCTCCGATGGAGGGCACTTGAATCGAATGAAGTTTTGTAATTTATATCGGATGAATTTTAAAAATTACTGTATGTTTTTGTCGTACCTACGCGAATAAGTTATTGCATCACAGTGATAGCATTTAGTTGTAGTTTCTTTTATATGAGATCCATAATAATTACAGTTCCGAATAATATAATGCATATCCGCAAACCCGAGTAGTCGTAAAATCATCTAATCCCTAGAGCAGAATATATATTTGCAATGTGAACAATGATGTTAATTTAATCTATAGGATTTGATATGTTGTCTGTTGATGCTGAGTATTTGTATGTTTCACGATCGCCAGATCGAGTCACGATGTATTTGTAATGTGCCGCGATCCCCATCATTTTTGATGACGATATACTGTTGTACAAATAAAACGATTTAGAAGTGTAAACATGTCTTTTGATAAGAAAAACCCAACCGTCTACGAAAATAAATTTGACGTTTGTAAATAAAAATAAAAATTGGTAAAATCTCGCGTTCACAGCGAAAAGTTAAAATTAAAAAATTAAAATTGTAGGTCAAAATGGAAACGTAACGATAAGATACAAGAGAATTGAATTCGTAATTTGTACATCTTAATCTTTATTTCTATAGTCTATCATCTAATATCTTTATTTCTATAGTATATATACACAGTACGATAACCAAGGCATACCTTAAAGTAACGTGAAAACATCTTTCCTTTAATTAATTTTTTAGCCACAATTGGAAAATGTTTACACATTCGGAATGATTCAATAACTTCTACACGATCCAGGCACTAAGAGAATTTTGAGATGAAAGAGACAATTAGATACAAATAATTTACAATTTATTATGGTTTGGAAATGTTAATTAATAAATGGACGGTTAATTAAATTATGCTTAGGATGGCGGCTCGCATTTTTTTCTCCCTTGGGTTGAATATCGTTTTAAATTAGTATTTATGATTACCAGTACGACTTTAAATTGTAGGGTTCACAAAAAGGCAAAAAGGAAGACTTCATACAATTCATATTTCTTGATAGAACAATTGTGTTTATTCACTAAAATTTTTTTTTCTAAAATGGCTCAACTTAAACACATTTTTAATCTTAGTATGTAGAAAAAATGAAAGCTGTCTCGTTGATATTCAAATTAAAAATGTGCTGACTGAGTATTGAGTCCGTAATAATTATATGATGTGGAACAGAACATTTTCAACTGAATGTTGACGAAGACATTGTGAGATGATTTGTAATTACAAGTTTCACGATTAAGAAGTTGATTGAAATATTTACAAGATTTGCGCAAAGCTTCACACGTAACAGAGAATATTTGTAAACCTTATATCAACAATACGGAATCATGTTGTATAACAACAAGGAGTGAACGTGTTCTATTTCTTATATAGAATTTAAAAAATAATCCTAGTAAGAGTCGCAAATCAATGCCTAAGTTATATTGCATTTCGAATTCTAAACTCTCTGATTTGTACATTTTTTAAAAATAAAAATCACAGAAAAGTTTTTCAACATCCACTCCCGGTTGGAGTTTACACGGTGACAAGAAATTTATTACGTTACAGATATATAGACACATCAGAGGTTTTCAGATTGTTTTTTTATCCACCTTACAGTTTTGTCATAATAATTTAGCCCCCCTTCTTTTGTAAATACTAGAGTTACGTTGTTACATCATATGCAAGAATACTATTTATTTGTACCTGCAACACATTGAACCGCGATTCGCGTACATAACTGTTATTCACATATGTGACTCGATACTGTAATACATTTTAATCGACATTACCTAATTAGACAAATAAATAATATCGCAGACCAGCTGGCTTATTCCAGTATCAATCAAAAGTTTAGGAGCTGCAAGAATTTTACACCAGACTATAGCATTACAGTGAATCAAGGTAAAATTACACTATGTCTTAAATTTATCTTTCTATATCACCGTGAGCTTCAGGAGTGAATAAAACCTCTTTTTGTTAATTTTACCAAATTGAGATAAATTATTATTTCCTTCATTTTACGCTCACTGAGGCTCTAGCAAGATTACGTAGTCTGAGCGCGTTTGTTTAAAAAATATATCCCTGAAAAACGATAAGCGTGAACGATGAAATGGGCATTTTTCTTCATTTCTCCCAGCAATCTCCTTATTCGATCAGTTTATAAGACGCGGAAAAAAGCCGGGGTACACGAAATGAAAGCAGTAAAAATAGAATCTCACAAATAAATTAAAAAACGGTAAAATGAATGACCGGGAAGTGTAAAAAAAGGTAACTCCCGCTTTAGAGAGATCACAGACTTTCTAAAATCAATAGCGACGAGTTTCGTTGGAGGGTGTAAGAGTGAAAAAAATATAGAAAATGAGGATAATAGACTACTTCGCATACCTTGCTTCAAGGTATTTTTTAAAAGTCCATAGAAAATATCTTTGGTGCCCTGCAAACAAAAACATATTTTAAAAAAAAAAGAGTAACGGGCGAGTCACGCTATCGTTTCATCTTGAATTTTTCGTCACGGGTTAAAACAAGTGAGGTGTTCTCCTCCTTAGCTTTATCTTCTACATGATTTTCTTCTTCCAGTTGATCTTTTCACCCGTTGGTGACGTCTTGTTTTAGACTTCATCAAGTTTAGCCAGGGAAGGGCAAAATCACTGAAAATAAATAGATTATTAAATAAGCAAGTTATTTATTATAGTCTTCAGTCTTCATTTTTAATATTTAAAACAAGTCCTTTCGTCTTTTCGTTACCTTAAATTAAAACTTGGAACGGCAGCGCCAAATGCAGTAACTGGTAATTGAGTATCCACTTGAAGGCTTTGGATTTGTTCCACATCTGGCCAAAGCGTATTTACGGTTTCTTCTTCAGTCGTAGACGAACAGGGCCCGACATGATTTGTATTATAACAAGTTGCCTGGTGATTTTGACGCTCTTGCCTCTGTTTCAGTTTTTCGATATGCCTCTGCTCTCTAAATACGAAAAGAACAATAAATCAATAAAAATATGCATTTCCAATAGAGTTGTTAAAATAGCACTAATCTCAATAAATATTAACCTTATTCTTTGTACATCCCACCGCTTCCTCCGCCTCTCGTCGTTCTCGAGTTTAAGATGCCTCTTATTGAATATCTCATCATCCAAGTTCTCCGTGCCTTCCATAGTATAACAACTCGTGTAAACCTTTATCCTCCAATTAGGAACTTCTAAGGAAGTAGTAGTTTCCTGAGGATTAGATACAGCCAACGAAAGCGAGAAATTCGAATCTCCCACTGCTGTGTAATAATGTTTCTCTGTCGTGAGGAAAGATTCTTTTCTCAAGAGAGACTTTATCTTCTTCTCGGATTTTTTCAAGCCATCTTGGCTCAGGCTTTTGCTCTCTCGTACCATCAAACATTGGTCATTGGCAAGGCTAGAGGAACAGGAAGCCCCTCTTTTTCGCTTGCCGGCAATGCCTACTGGCGTAGGATCGGATCGTCTCTTCTTTTTTCCTTCCCACTCGTGCCTTGAATCACTACTTATGTCATTCGTTGCTTCGTGTAAGTTGTTAAGCTCTTGTTTAACAGAAGGAATTCCACCACTGGTGTTTAACCGTATTTTAAAACTTTCACTGTATTGAGAACTGATGTTCTCGGATTGAATATTTTTCTGATGCTCACTGGTTGATGGAAGACTTGTTAAATTTAAACTCGGTGGAGAACAGGGCCCAATACGATCAGAGACAATGGAGTTTTCTGTCGTTTCTACTCGATGCTTCTGCAGATTGACCCTTCTGTCCATCCGCTCCAAACGTAACTTAAGCTGAAAGTTAAAGAATATTATAAATTATACGTGTTTAAACTACAATGGATATTAAAAAGTGATTTGTAAATAAATGTATTAAATACATTATTGTAAATAGTCTATTTTAAAAACATTGTAAAGTTTGACAAGGAATAAAAAGTTTTTAAAAGTACAGATTCAGAAATCTTCAAGATCATTTAAATGAATTACAATCTAATAAAAAATATAATACTTTATATTACAAATTGTAACTGATTTGATTTCAAACTTGTTTATATGAATATGAATGAATGCACACTTACGTCAACGGCTTTAGAATGCCGCACACCCATTCTAACCTAAAAGTCTAAAAAGCGCGGGTCATCATATTACTTTACCTGCAATTCTTTTTACTATTCATTTTCGAAGACAGCTCAATTATAAATTACACACGCTTCTATTCCACAATAATTTAAAAATAAACTACTTTCCACTTTATCTCATTTTTATTCATTTTTTGCTTAATAAAGAGGCAAATAAATTCAGTTAACCTGTGATCGCGCTTGTATTCGGAATTGTTCAGAATTCACATGTAAGGTGCCATTCACACTGCAATTTCATGCTTTTTAGGTTAGAACTAGGGATGGTTAATGGAATTTTCATACCTCATCGTGCCGGCAAGAGCTGGCAGAAAGCCCACAAGAATGAAAGAGATGGAAAACAATCTGTCCTTCCCGCTCTTGTGGGCTTTCTGCTAGCTCGTGCCGGCACGATCAGGTATGAAAAACACATAAGGGCAGGCGGACCTGTACCATTTCAAGATTTCGGGGGGAATCTTGAAATGATACAATAAAGTTGCGAAATATGCAGTTAACGCAGTCACACCTCCACCATTTCATATTCCCCGCAATCAGTCTTGATCGTTTGCTCCTACTCTCGAAAAGGTGTTAGTGCAGATAGTTTACACGTATCCATGTGTATGCGCAAATGCCTACTGCACAACTTCAAAATACCGTCCGAGCGACCTGTATCATTTCGCTACTTTCCCCGAAATCTTGAAATGGTACAGGTCCAATTGTAGCTTACTCATAGTCGTATGAATCAGAAGGACGAAGCCTATAACGCGCGGGATACACCCCAATCGGTTAAGGGGACTGAATAGCGCTTCCAGGACATGGCGACTAATGCATAGGCAGAGCAAACTACCGCAGTTTGCTCTGCCCATGCATTAGTCGCCATGTCACATGGCAGAGCAAACTGCGGTAGTTTGCTCTGCCTATGCATTAGTCGCCATGTCCTGAAAACGCTATTCAGTCCCCCCGAACCGATTGGCGCGTACACTGCGCGCCAGTCAGGCTTCGTCCTTCTGATTCATACGTCCATGAGTTTACTACACGTAAGTTGCTAGGGGTATGTTACGTCCCTAGTTTGCGACACGATGTATGTAATATGTTACCTATTTATAGCATAAATAGGGGAAATTTAAATCGCGGGAAATTCAAGTTTTAAATTAAACAGCCAATTAAAGCTTTTTACAGTATACTACAGTCGGACCTCCACCATGTCATATTACCCTTATCTGCTGCCACCACCATTAGCCGTTAATAGTAGCTTATAGTAGTTGACGCTTGCGCAGATAGTGTTCCGCGTTTACACATAACCTATACATAGTTTACACCCACACATGGATACAAACGTGTGTGCGCAAATGCCTGCTGCGCAACTTCCAATTTCCCCTCCGAGCTACCTCCATCAAATGATAACTCCCCCGAAATTATTACATGGTGGAGGTCCGACGGTACAACATTTAGGTAGTTTACCGTAACAAGCATAATAAAGTGGTAAAACATGTAACCACGAAGTAGCATAAGGAGAATCGTCTCTCTTACGACAAACAACCCCTGTTTTTAAAACTTTAATGGTGGTCAAACTTCAATAAGCAGACCTAGCGATCATTACGGGAATATCTTATTCGTTGAGGCGTCGTCACGAGATATAAGATCACGTGGTCTTGTTATCACGTGACTATGTATTAACCATGGACGTATGAATCAAAAGGACCAAGCGTAACAGGCACATGGAGTATACAATCGGACCTGTAACACTTCAAGACTTCAGGGGGAATAATAAAATGATACAGGTCGCTCGGAGGGGAAATTGAAGTTGCACAGTAAGCATTTGCGCATACACTTATGCATACATATGTGCGTGTAAACTATCTGCGCAAGCGTCAAATTACCATAGTGTATGGTAGCGACTAGTTCGGAGACAACAGATGAGGGGAACTGGAAATGGTACAGGTCGAACTGTACCCCAATTGGTTCGAGGAGACAGAATAGCGCTGCCAACACATGGGGGCAATGCGTGGGCAGAGTCATGGACGTCTGAATCAGCAGGACCAAGCATGACAGGCACGCAGGGTATACACCAATCGTTTCGGGGGACTGAGTAGCGCTCTAAAATATTGCGGCTAATGCATGTGCAGAGCAAACTAGTGCATAGGAGGTTATAAACTCATGTAGAAAGTTGAAAATCATTGTACAAAATGATTAATTAAAGAAAGGTATTTAATACGTGATAATTTTTTTAATTGGCAGTAAAAAGAGATAACCTGTGTATATGGTAGTGTGCAACAGTATGTGTATTTTACAAAAGTGGAAATATACGATGGGTATATTTGGAAATCTAGAACCGCATTATAAATAAATACATTTATTCTTTATAAATGTGAATAATTCCTTGTAAAAATTAAAAAGTCCATAAGAGAAATTAGACAGGCAAATTGTAAACATTCGACATTGTAAGGTTATGTGGAGGTTTTCAGAAGTTATACTAACCGGTAAAACGCAATAAACTCCTCGTCTTCTCTAAGAACGTCGCTTTTTCTTTTTCTCCAACTTTTGCACACACAACACTTGTCTGGCATTCTGCACAATTTTGTAAAATGATTTTCGACTACCTACATGGGTTTATAACCTCCTATGCAGTTAGTCTGCTCTGCCGGCTCTGTCCATGCATTAGCTGCCATGTTCTGAAGTGCTAACAGTCCCCCCTCCAACCGATTAGTGTACACCCCGCGCGACAGTTACGCTTGGTCTTTTTGATTTACACGTCCATGGTGTCAACGAATAAGATTCTTTTGCAAGCTTCTCCCGCAAGAATCGCCAGGTTATTACTTGAAGGAGGTAGTCGGGAGGGGAAATTGGAAGTTGCCAGCAGGAATTTGCGCACACACGTATGTATCCATGTGTGGGTGTAAACTATCTGCGCAAACGCCTTCTCGAGAGTAGGGGCAAACGATTGAGACTAGTAGCGGGGAATATGATATGGTGGAAGTTTACATGGTGGAGGTCCGACTGTACAGTATTTTGACCACCAGTAAAGTTTGAAAAACAGGGGTTATTTTCGGCCAAGGTCCCCTGAGGAGACGAGTCTCCTTATTAAGGTGTAACAATCCTGCAATTGACTGTTTAATTTAAAATTTTAATTTACCGCCATTTAAATTTTCCCCACTTATGTTACAAATAGGTAACATACATCGTGTCGCAAACTAGGGACGTAACCTACCTAGTAACTTACGTGTAGTAAACTATGTAACATACATACCGGAGTATGTTACTTACCCATCCCTGGTCACAATCTCTGGTTAGAACCCGCCTTTAGTCGAAACGTGTGAACTAGATTAAAATTTACGAATTAGACCCCAAAAAAATTAAATTTTCAATTTTTATAAAGTAATTTTATAACATTTTTGAAGTTTCTGAAATGGTATTTTATTTAAAATACTCGGACAAATGATGAAATCTTTTGGTTTAGTATTTGTCAGACTACCGAATTGTTTATATAAACCGCATAATTTTATTTTAATAAATTAAACTATTAAACTGTAGTACATAAGAAATCAAAATTTAAAAAATTAGTTTATCATAGATTTAGAAATCTACTACTAAATTAAATTAAAACAAACTCCAAAACTACTCACATGTGCTATTTCGTAATTTTGCGTAATTTCTGGATTTTGAAATTGATAGACTTTTTCCGTCTTGAGAATAAAATATTCACAGAAGATTAAAAACTGGAAATAACCCCTTAACGGGCTTATCAAAATTGACAGCTAAAATCATTGATATAACCAGAGTTCTAAAACCTATGTATACGATTTGACACTTTCGTGTGACAGTTGATGTCGATTTGTTTATTTTGAAAAAGTTCACTTGAACAAAGGAAACTAGGATTCATCTACAGAAAAAGAAAGACGAAGATTTGTAAAATAAAGAATTTTTACAAAAAAATTTTTGTTCAATTATTCCTTTGACAGAAGCAAAACAATGAACACCTGCAGGTATTTAGTTTTTCGGAGCAAGAAGCTAAAGCGCGGACAGAAATCAAAACAAGATTTTTCAAATTAAAAAAGAATATTAAAAATGAATTTCAAAACGCGATACTCTGAAAAAGTGACATTTCAGAACACAATTTCAATTGCATTTTAACGTGCCTGACACACACACATAAAATTTAAGGAGTGTGAAAATAACATTCAAATCATAAGCTTTTAGATGAAACAGTTATTATCCCTACCGTTTCATTCTCTTGTCTAAGAGCAGCGAGAAGTTTGTCCTTAGTGACAATCTGCTCCGATTGTTGTTGAATGAGGTCCAAATGCAGAAGAAGTAACTCTTTGAGATGCTTAACCTCGGTGAGATCATTTTGGCGAGCCTCGTTTCCGCGAAGTGGACTGACACCTAGTGCAGAAGTGGCGGTCGCTGGAGCTTCTCCGTCGGTCATGCTCGCGTACATGTGATCAAAATCATCGGGAAAACCGAGAATTGCCTTGCTGTCCTCGGAGACGTTACGGCTGTTCATCGCCGCTACCATACTGGGATTGAGGTTTTCAATGAGGTTTTCACCGTTCATGTTTCGGCCGTGCTCATTTGTGGCAGCGCCGAGCGTACCACGCGTCCCACGCACATCAAGTGAACCGAGAATTTTAAAAACACCAGTACTTCCTGTCTCTCCGGTAGTTCGGTTTCTTTGAGAAGCAAAAGATTCGAGGTTGTCGTCACATAAGCCCGGGTGACCGGCGTCTTTTCAAACATTCACTCACGCAAAATGCAGGACCGAAGCCTTCCTTGTGAACAACTAGAAACTAGCAACTACTAGCAGGGTAACCAACTTCCATGGTTAATAAGTGCGGTAAATTCAAATATCAAGTTGCTCATTACATTACTGTTATTATCATTATTGCAATCAACATGTCCAAATGATAATAGTAATTCAATAACAATAATTGACAATAATTTAATAATTGTTTGAAGATCTTCGTCTGAAATTCTTGCTTATGAAAAAAAGCAACTTTTTTTCTCTGGGGATTTTTGACTGAAATGTGTTGGCCATTTAATTCTGTTAGCTTCAGACCCCGGATATCTGAACCCTTGTTTTTCAACTTCCCCTCAACTGGTGCCCCCAGATGAGGGGGCACGCTTGCGCAGATAGTTAACACAACCGCACACATCATATATATATATATATATATATATATATATAGTTGGACCGCAACCATGCAATGATTTCGGTGGGAGTTATTACTTGATGGTGGTAGCTCGGAGGGGAAATTGGAAGTTGCGCAGCAGGCATTTGCGCACACACGTATGTATTCATGCGTGGGTGTAAACTATGCATAGGTTATGTGTACACGCGGGATACCATCTGCACAAGCGTTAACTACTATGATCTACTATGAACGACTAATGGTGGGAGCAGCAGATGAGGGGAATATGACATGGTGGAAGTTTACATGGCGGAGGTCCGACTGTATGTATATATATATATATATCATGTATAATAGGTGTATGTGCAAATGCTTACTGCGCAACTGCACTTCTCCTTCGGGTGACTACGATTACCTGAATCACTCCCCCCGAAAAGTTTAGAAGTCGTGGTCCGACTGTACATAAAGTCGGACCTCCACCTTGTCATAATTTTGAGGGAAGTTATGAAATGATGGTGGTAGCTCGGAGGGGAAATCGGAAACTGCGCAGTAGGCATTTGCGCACACACGTATGTTGCCATGTTTGGGTGTAAACTATCTGCGCAAACGCCGTCTCGAGACTAGTGGCAAACGATCAAGACTAGTTGAGGGGAATATGAAATGGTAGAATATGACATGGTGGAGGTGCGACTGTATTCATTCTTACAGTCAGACCTCCACCATGTCATAATTTCGGGGGGAGTTATTTACTTGATGGAGGTAGTCCGGAGGGGAAATTGGAAGTTGCGCAGCAAGCATTTGCGCACACACGTATGTTTTCATGTTGGGTGTAAATTATCTGCGCAAACGCCTTCTCGTCAAAACCCCGACATGGGATTTCACACTTAATCGTCAGGCAACGTCAATCATTGGGGAAAAGTATTAATCAGTTCGATGCCATTTATCAAAAGATAAATATTTTATTAATCCTTCAAAAACAATTATTTCTGAAAAGTTTTCTCAAGTAATTTCCAGCAAAGAATTTTTATAAATCGTAAGTACTTATTATATTTTGTTTATTTTTTTCTGTCAAATTTTGTTGTTCTGATGCATAGATATCTAATATTCGATAATAAATATTTTACATTTAAAAAGATTTAAATTATTCTTTTCAAGAAATTTGAGAACGTTTCATATATTCTTTGAGGGGAAAAAATTTATTTGAAAAATTCAACTTTTTCTATTATATGCAATATATAATAATAATAATTGCAAGAATTAAACTGATATACGCGATTTATCTGTTTTCATTTTTCACTTATCAATAATACGAACGTGTTGTCTTATTTGAGATTTGGTGTCGGTTCATGAAATTTAATGGCGTGCCTATATATGTATTTAATTTTGCTTATTTTTACATTGTATAGTTATTGATATAATAATTATTTAACAGAAGTATTTATATATTATTTTTCTCCTTAATATTATTTACCTATTCAATTATAAATTATAAGTAAAAAAATTATTTTATCACATTAATAAATATATTTTATAAAGTAAAAATCAAATTACTTTGAATAGCAAATGATAATAAACTTTATCAAAGTGTTATTTTAATTATTAAAGTTCCTTGGCATCTTACATAAGTTGTATGTATTCTGCAAATAGGATTTTTCTTCCTCATTAAAAGTGTCATTATCAATCATTCTTATATGGGCGATTTTCAAATAGATTTCAATTTGTATGTCCCTCGATGTTTATTCAATGTTCCTATAACATTTTTGACCTACGAAGGGGATTACAGCACATATGGTGGTCTACTTTATTAATCCATACAGAAAAATTACAAAAGAATTACAGTTAGGCATACATTTTTTGTAATTAAATAGTCAGTTTTTACTCTCCCTACAGTGTCCCTCCCTACAGATTCACATACTTGAAATGTGATAGGACTGGTAAAAATTTTTTTATAATATTGGGCTTAGGCACTTTTTTTAAATATATGATGCAGTTCAAATTTCAATCCTAACATGCTAGAGATCATAAATACTGACTGAAAGAATCATGTTTATATGTCTGTTCCTTGGTTTGCTAACAACTCCAAAGCCTCTATAATTTTAACGAATTTGAGATGATAATTCGTATTATAATCGATTATAATTATGAAAAATAAGTAGTTTTTATCAAATTTTAAAAACA
>JBAGKK010317211.1:0-19756 GCA_037177015.1 Euceroptres primus
ATATATATATGATATGATATGAATATATATATATATATATATATGTATATGTATATGTATGTGTGTGTATATATTCATTTTCAGAATTCGATAGAGCTTAAAAACTTCCAATTACGAAAGAATGAAAAATTTCTCTTTTAACGTCTGGGAAAAACATAGGTTTAAAAAAATAATAAGGAAAAACCGTAAAAATACGACTTCTTCCAAACTAATAGTTTATGCGGAACGTTATTGATAATTTTCTAAATTCGTGGAATAATCTACTAGTCTGGAAGAAGTCGTATTTTTAAAGTTTTTCCTTATTATTTTTTTAAACTTAAAAACTTCTATAGGACATATATGGGAGATAAGTTATATATGTGTAATAATGATGGTCCCAAAATTTTATGACAATTACAATTTTTCAATTTTTAAAAATAATGACTGTAAATGTTCAAAATGAAAGGCGTCCCACAATATTAAAATCTTAGAGATTCAGAGTCTTATAAAATTTTCTAGAAATATTAGAAATTTTCCCAAATTTTCTAAAATATTCTAAACTGACTCTAATCTTCTGGACTCTTTCAAAGTCTTTCAAAATTTTCCATAATCAAATTTTCTAAACTCTTCCATAACCGTCTAAATCTCCTGAGTTTTCTAGAATATTTTCTAGAATCTTTTTTTCTGGGTTCTCCTATAATCATATAAAATCTTAAAGAATCTCGCAAAATTCTTTAATATTTAAAAAAATATACTATACTGTTTCAGAATCTTCTAGAATCCTTCAAAATATTCTGAACTCCAGAATTCTGCAGAATCCTTTAGGACCCTTTTAAATCTGCAAAAGACTTCCATAATCCTCAAGAATCTTCTAGACTCTTTTCAAAATCTTTTCATAAAATACTCTAGACTTTTTTAAACTCTTCAAAAAAAAGTCTGAACGGGACTAGAAGGTATTAGAAGTTAAGGGCAGAATTCAAAAGATTTTCGAGGATTCTAAAAGATTCTGAAACAATCTAGATTATTTTGAATAATCATAGTAGGTTTTAGGGTGTTTTTGAAGATTTTAGAAGATTTTAGAATTCTGAAAAAATCTTGATATCTCTGTAAGAGTTTTAAAAAATTCTGGGAAATTTTAAAAGGTTCTAGACAATAGCGAAGCAAGTCATGGAAATGAAGGTCAAAAAGAAGAAATGCGATAATTTTTTTTAAACGTTTTGGTCACTGTACAACGTTTTGGTCACTGTTTGTACAACGTTCTAGACAATGCTGGAGAAGTTTAGAAGATTCTGGAAAAACCAAGAAATCTTTGGAATATTTTAAAACATTATAAAACATCTTGAATATGGAAAATTCTAGAGGATTTTGAAAGATTCTTGGAAATTGAATGAATCTACAAGTACGTGGGAAATTAAAAATATTCTAGAAAATTCTAAAAGATTGTTGAAAAATTAAGAAGATTTCATGAAAGATTTTAGAAAACTCTAGAGAGTTCCAAAGATTCTGAAATTCTAGTTTTTAGAGTATGTTATTAGATTCTAGACAGGGATGTAAGACTTTTGAGGATTTTTCAAGATTCTGTAGGATTCTTTATAATTCTGTAGGATTTTTTATAATTATGGAGGATTTTTTAAGATTATGGAAAATTTTAACAGACTCATTTCAGGAAATTGATTTGTTGAAAATATGACAACCCAGGACTTTCTCTGTTATCGCATGTCCTTTATATTATTATCACCAGAAATGCAGAACGGTTTTAATATTTAACATAGATTATTTTTAGACTTAAGTTATATTATATTCCTATAAATTATATTCTTTCTTTTTACTAATTATATTATATTCTCATTATTGCGAGACCGCTGTAGTTCACGAGAGAAATTAAAAACTTTGTTAATTTCATGATTCAGAAATTAAAATTCTTGTCAGCAATTTTAGCAGCCGAAATTATCTTACGTCCTTAATTTTTAGTGGCAAAATTTTCTGTTCGGAAATATTTGCTGTTATAATTTCTCTCTTTCGTTAACTTCAACGTCTTATTAAAATTTTTGTTCAAGTATATTGTAGAGTCTCTGATAATATGTTTATGATTTCATTTCTGGTTTAGTTCCAGTCAATATAATTTTATTTGTTAACGAAATTTAGGTTTTTTTTATAAAAATGGTGTATTTATTAACTTTGCTTGGCTTCCTTGGTCTCCCTAAATCTGAACTAGTCAAAGACTGCTAATGAAATAACGAGGTTTTTCACCAGTTGAAGTAGTAAGTATTTCTACTAATAATTAGTATAAAACTACTAATTTTTAGTCAAATTCTACTAATTTATTTAGTAACAGTTAACAATTCAATTAGTAACGTTACTAATTGTAAAAATTAGTAGTTTTGTACCCTTTATTGGTAGATATGCTTACTAATTCAATTGATGGAAAAATTCTCGTTATTTCATTAGTAGCTTTGACTAATTCAGATTTAGAGAGTATTTTTAAAAGAAACATTTTTTTTTCCTGTTCTGGAAAAAGAAATGCCCTATTTTCACTAAAATTGAACTTCTGAACCGCTGTGATCTCTGACATAATTATTACATTGATGCATCATTACACAATGTACAAGCGGAAATGTCGCTCGTGCAATCTTAATCTTCAATTCCTGAAGTACAAACTTGACCCAACTTCCTCTGTTTTAAAATAATAATTTTATTTTAATTTTAGGACACCTCGTGACGCAAGTAAGGAGCCTCAAGTTTCAGCAATTGGTCTACCTCGTCGCTCTCCTTCGAAGTAGGTAATCATGCGCCGCATTCTCAGTTCGCCGAAGAGAATTTTCGGTTTCATTGTTGAGGAGTGAGGGGCATCAAAGACAAGTAGACTGCAGAGGATCCTTGTAGGAAAGAGAGGACTCCATCTCAAATCAAAGAGGAGGAAAAGGAGGAAGAAAACAAGGAAAGGAAGAAGACAGAAGCATTGGCAGTGGTTTCATCCGTTCGTTCGCGGCCTGGCTCTCGAAGGAAGCAAACGACACAAAAACTGGCGAACATTGTCCGAGAGCGCGTCTGAAAGTCAGTGGATACCCGCTGGACCCATGCATACCAACCCACCAACCTCCCCATCGAACCCTGCGCGGGGAGGGACGTCGCGATTTGATTTTTAAATGCAAACAAATCTACATCGTGGCAAAAGCGCCGCCGCCCGTCACTCAGAATCGAGGACTGAGGATATCCCCTCAGAATGGATCGCGGATTTTTTCAATCATCGCAGGCCTCTTTCTGTCCTGACTGCCCTTCCGCCGAAACGAAAACGATCACGATCGTTGCGGTGCTCAAAGGGGAATGCTTTCTTTATATGACGAATGTACTTAGCTTTGGTCTTATTTACTGTGGGAAGTCTTTCGATCCGCTATTTTTAGAAATGAGTTGTTGACCTGAAATTGGTAAATCTACTCTCCAAGTCTTAATTACTAGTTTTCTACTAATGAAGTAGTATTTTCTAAACAATTGCTCAAAATTAAATAGCCATTGATAAATGATTTCGCACTATTTCATTAGTAGAAAACTTTACTAATTCAGGTAAAAAACATCATAGATGTTTATAATGGATAAAATAACGTCATTCGTTGTTGGTCCGAATGATGTCGTTGTTTTATCTATCATAAACATCTATGATGTTTTTTGCTTCATTATTATCTCGGACGTAAAAGGGATTTAACCATATCATCGGTTAAAGAATATTTATTCTAATTCAGATTTAGAGAGAATTCACTGAATGTGGAAAGAAAAAGATTTGAGAAATATACATTTATTTCAAATTAGCTGGTGATTCATTATAAAACCTTCGGTAAATTTCTATGAGCTTTTGTGTATTAAGAAATTTGAGTTGAGGCCTTTACGGTTGTGAGATGCTATTTATTTAATATTTTGCTAAAGTATTTCGGTCCAAATTTTGTTCTTATCAAACCAGAAAACCATTTTTTGATTTGACATTGCAGAAATCTAATTTTTAATTTTTCTTTTCTTAAGTATGTTAACTAGGGTGTTGAACAAAACCTCGTTTTTTTGATTTTCCAAAACCTTGAAGTGCTCATGGAGTGAAAGTTATTCAGTATTTTTTTCAGATTTTTAAAAAATTGTTTAAATGTCGCCAAAGTTGGTTTTTGTCGAAAACATAACCTTTAGGATATAATGATTTTTATTTTCTACTTTTATTTTTCTATTTTATTTTATTTTTTTATTTTCTTTAAATTTTTCATCAAAACCAAGGGTCATATTTCTTCATAGAGATGTGCAAAAACTCTCAAATTTTTATCATAATAAACAAAAATTTTTAAATTTGTGTTTATTATAAATTGTAAATGTAAATTTTAAATTTTTAAAGGAGTTTAACATTCTTAAAGTATCGATTTTAGAATAAATTTAAGCCATAGGGTCCAACATCGACCCTAAAAACTTTTTTACATTATCACCATCAAATGAGAAGGTATTGGTTTTCTTAAATTTGAAACTCACAGGAACTATTTATAACGTAACGGTCAAGAATTTCCGGTACCATAATCAATAATTAAACTTAATTAACTTAGTAAATAAAAAATTTTTAAATTAAATATTCTTTGAACATTAATAAAATTGCCCAAAATTTGAAAACAGTATTGGTTTTAATTGAGAAAAGTATTGGTTTTTATTGAGAAAATCATTTTAGTTTTAAAAACTCTACGTAAATATATACACAAGGAACCGTTTCAGTAATCGTATAGTTTGTGAATTGTAGCAACACAACTTTTCTTCTCTCGGCAACTTCTCATATGTAGGTATTTGTATCTATTTATATAGATTTTTTATTAACTAAAAAATGATTTTCTCAAATAAAAGTATTAAAACCCTTACTGTTTTGAAAATTTTGGCAATTTTAGTAATGTTTAAGAAATTTTTAATTCAAAAACTTTTTATTTACCAAGTTAATTGAGCTCAATCGTTGACTATCGTACACGAAATTCTTGCCAAGTTATAAATATTCCCCGCGAGTTTCAAATTTAAAAAAAAAATTTGAGGGTCGATTTTGACAACCAGAATTTAAATTTATCCCAAAACTTAATTTTTTTTATTCAAAATAGTCTTGCTAGGTGGATAGTTAGTTACATAAAATATTGGTTAATTAACTATTTGTTTTGTGCAAATTTAAATGAGTTTTGATCAGAACCAACCAAATAGAATTGAAGACAAGAGAATGTCAACTCGTTAAAGACCATTTGAAGTTGGCCCCTCAAGTAATAGTTGAAATAATCTAATTTAGGGGCCAACTTGAAATGGTCTTTACCGAGTTGTCATTCTCATGTCTTCAATTGTAGATAACATTTTAAAGTTTAAAATAAGCTATGAATAATGAAGATTGAACCAAAACTAGGATTTTTTCTAAAGCCAAAGACAAAATACAACATCTCAAATAACTAATGTTAAATAAACAGTTATAGATTTAAATATTTTTTTCTAAATCGCAATTAGATTTATCTTTTAAAATTTTTTATATTTAAGAATGTGGTTATTTTCTACGATTTTAAAAACTATTTAAAACGGTTTCAAGTAATTCAGGACACTGTTTTTCTATGCATATTATGAATATGTAAAAATATAAAAAAAATCATTCCTTTCACCCACAAAACTACATTTCAAAATAGAATGTTCTACCAGAATTCTGGTTAACTTAACCTGATATTTTTTTGAGTGCAAAAAAAAATTGTTGAGATGGAAAATTCGGTAAAAACTATATTGTTTTTCCCTTTTCTCGTGCAAAAAATTTTTTTCCTGATGTTTGTACACCTTTAAACTAAAGCTCTTGAGCGTCACATGTTTCTATCATTTTATCAAAATTTTATATTTTAAATTCTGTCCCAGAAGATGTTTTTTGTTCCTCCTGCAAAATTTTATTTTTTATCTTTACCGAGTTGTCACTCTCATGTCTTCATATATATGTAAAATGGTAAAATGAGATGCTATTTTAAACAAGTCTTATGAATATTGAAGTAAAATTAAAACCTGCAGATAATTTTTTGTTAACTGTCTTTTTTTTTGGCGGGAACTTCAAATCATAGCGCATTTCCTCAATTTTCAATTAATTTTTCCCAACGTTACAGAATTTTTTTACTTTGCGAAGTTTTAATTTTCCACTAAGTTAGGTTGAGTTATTTCATAAATTGGTCGAGATATTTCATCTTTAGTGTGAAAACTCTTTATTTCACAGATGTTACAGGGTGTCTACTCACCGTGGAAAACCTGGAAAACCTGGAATTGTCAGGGAATTTTTTTATACCTGGAAAAACCTGGAAATGTCAGAAGTTTTTTTAAAGTCAGGGCATTTTTTCGAGCGTACTGAAAATTTTTTAACTGTAACAAAATTAAATAACAAGGACTGGAAAATATATTATTCGTAATAAACTCGTGACATATACCTATTCCGATTTAAATTGAACGCGGGAGGGAAAAAACGAAAAGCTTTGGAGATAAAAGAACTTGGAGCGAAACGTAGGAAAATTCTGGAACAAGCACAAAAAGAAGCCATCGCACTCAAAGAAAAAATTGCAGAAATAAAAAATTAACTAGAACAGAATATATTTAAGAAAATATTTAAATGGAAAATATTTAAGAAAATATTTTAATTCCTAAAGTTATTTCTTTATATTTAAATGTTTTATTCCTAACATTATTTTCTTTATAAACGTTATTTCGTTCGCAAACGAAAAGAAGTTATTTAATTTTACTGTGTTTTGTATTCTCTATTATATGTTCATGTAGATTTTCTCACAAAACACCGTAAGTACTCTTATAGCATAACATATTAAATAAACATTATTTTGAAATACATCTGCTATTTCACTGTTTTATCATCTGTCATATTTTTTTCTAAATTTAATAAATTTAAATAACTATAATTTAAACATTCACATGTGGATAACAAATGGGGTTACTCAATTATTAAATAATGCTTTAACGGGGGCAGGGGTGTTATAAAATTCCGTATTCCATAAGTGAATGGCCAAAAAATGATACCTAGAAAAATCTAAAAATACCTGGAAGAAACCTGGAAAAGTCGGGGAATTTTTTTCAGGATTCGAGTAGACCCTCTGTATTAATTTTACAGATAATTCGGATAATTCACATTTCGTCGATCTCTGATTGATTTTTTCGGCAAAATCGATATATTTGAGTGTTTTTGAATGTATTGGTGTATTTTCGGTACTTGGTGGCGATTGGCTACTACAAATCTTGATTAATACATATTTTATCGCTTGTCCTGGCTCCTTGATGATTGTGGCTCCCACAATGCAGCAGTGCATGAACCGATGACATTGCATTCCACACGTGCGTTTGAGTTTAGTGGCGGCTGACGGTACCTTTTAACAGGACCTCTGGTAATTGTCATTTCTGGCCATCCGAACATACCCCGTTGCATTTGTGAGCCTTAATAATATGCGGCTTGGATTGTCCTCAAGAAAAGACGGTCATCTAATAAAACGATCGTCGATTATCGTGCAATTATTCCGTCTCATTAATCCACTCGCAATTATGTCTCTCCACCCCTCAATGCTGGTAAAGCTCTACTCGTTCTTTTCCTTGCATCGTTTCGTTTCAATAACTTATGAGTCTGCACATGCAGCTATGTTGAGACAAGATGTGCATGCCATAGAAAAGCAATTACATCCTTAAGTATAAAACCTGTTCGCACAATGTCATACATCGTCGTTTAATCTCGTCAAATCTAAATAGGGCAATGCAATTCTAAAAGATTGGTTAATTTTACTGGGAAACGTTTTTCGAGGAGATCGTTACATTATTTGTTCGTTGTAATGAGATATTCTTTAGGTAGATGCTTCATTTGAAATCTATGTAGTGGTTGGGAGCAATAGAGTTTTTCAATTCATTTTGTAGAGAAATGCTTTCTTAAAAATCAAAATGTTTGAGTTTACGTGAGTGGAAAACAATTGAATTGTGAGTAGAAATTGTGAGTAGAAAACAATTGAATTGTGAGTAGAAATTGTGAGTAGAAAACAATAGAATTGAAAGGTATTTAAAATTTTGAGGAATTAAGATTGAATCGAATTTCGAATTCAAACTCCTGAAAGTTAAAGGTCGTCAATTTTGAATAATTATTTTTTATCACTTTCAAAATTAAAATATTTTCAACTCCTAAAGTAAAGGTGATTGAATATATCTTAATGTAAAGTTTAAAATTAGGAACTTCATGTTTTAACTTTTTATGGTTGATTTTAAATTAAAATTTTCCATTTGATACTAAAATTCAGGAGGATATGCAAGCATTTTGTTATTCACGTTGAATATAGTTTTCTCTGAATACTGTGCTTGAAAATATTTATGAACAGAGTATTCTCAAGAATTATTGAAACTTTAAAACTGTAAATACTATCTTCGGGGAAACTCCTGAATTGTACAGTATAAGAACAGTTTTCCAGGTGAAAAAATTATGCATAATTTATGTATAATGTTGCTACCAATGATAATGATTTCGCAACATTTTTATACTTTCAAATTTACTGTACATGTATAACGCTTTGCATAGTAACTAACGATAATTCATTATACATAAATTATATATGTATAATTGTATACTTTTAAAATCTGCTAAAATCCTCCAGGGCTTTCTAGGATCTTCTAAAATCTTCTAGGAAATTTTACACTCTTACAGACATAGCAAGATTTTTTCAGAATCTTCTAAAATATTCAGAAATACTCCATAATCTATTATCATTTTCAAAAATATTCTACAATGTTTCAGAAGATTTTAGAATCTTCAAGAATCTTATAAATTATGTTATTTGCCTCTAAAATCCTAAATTTTTTTAGGACTTTCGAAAAGTCTACAGAATTTTATGAAGATTCTGGAAACACACTATTATATTTTGTAGAATATTAAAGAATATTGGGATATTCTTTGAGATTATTATACGAGAACCCAGAAGAGTCAAAAAGATTGTGAAAGAATCCAGAAGACTCTAGATGAATGCAGAAGACTCTAAAAGTCTCGAATATTTTATGGAATTTTTACAGATATTAGACAAATTTTGAAGATTCTGGAGGATTTCAGGAAAGTTTTGGAGTCTTTTGTAGATTTTAAAGAATTGTGAAAGATTCTAGAAAATTCTGGAAACGTCTGGAAGATTCATTTCAAAACCAACTGAATGATTTCGGTTTTGAAAAATTCTACATTAGAAGTGATTTAAGTTGCTTAGATTTTCTCTTGAATTAAACTTTATTTCAAAAAATCCAATGTTGTAAGTGTGGCCAAAAAGGAACCAATTTGCATTGAAAATTCGATCTGACGGCTGCCAAATAGGGTGGTCCAAATTTTTGTTTAATTTTCATGCTCTCACCCTCTAGATTTGTTCGATTTCAAAAAAAGTAAACGCGTATTGTTTTTATTTTGAAATCAATTGATATTTAGGGGTTGCTCAAAGCCCATAAAGTTTTACATGTACCTATTTCTTATGGGAAAAAATACGTTTTTGTAAATTTGCAATAGAATCGTTAATATTCGGTAAATCGGACTGCATCTGGCACGTTTTTCTTCAGAATTAATCGCAGAATACGAATCCACAATTACTTTTTAAATTTAACCTCCATAAATCTCTTTTACAGATTCCGAAAAAAACCCTATAAGTGAAAAAAATGAGAAGTCGCATTTTTTTGGCGTTTAATCTTATTTTTTTGCAGTTTTTTTCCACAAATTGTGTTTAATACGTAAGATGTTGTTTTTTAAAGATATTTTGATATTTTAAAAATTATTCAAACAATTTACCATTATAAATGTTTTACATTTATTCATGTAGTAATGAGCAAATAATAAATAAACATCTACAGGAATTGCAAACAATTTGTAAAAAGACTGAAAAAAATAATATTAAACGCTAAAAAAATGCATCATCTCATTTTTACCTTAATGAGGTTTTTAGGGACGCTATAAAAAAGGTTTATGGGAGTTGAATTTAAAAAGTTATTATGGATTCCTATTTTGCGATTAATTTTGAAGAAAAACGTGCTAGGTAGTCCGATGTATCTAATATTAACGATTCTATCGCAAATTTACGAAAACGTATTTTTGCCCATAAGAAATAGGTACATGTAAAAGTTCATGGGCTTTGAGCAACCCCTAAATATTAATTGACTTCAAGATAAAAAAAATACGTATTTTCTTTTTTGGCAATTGAACAAATGGGGTGTGAGAGCATGAAAATTCTCCAAAAAAATGTTGCAGTGCATTTTTGGACCACCCTACTGCAGACCTCTACTTCCAATCAATTAAAATGCCAAAGAGAAAAATAAAATTCCGAAAAAGTACAAGAACGTTCTTTTGAAGGAATCAAGTCCCCTTTTTCCAGATTCCAAGGCTTTCAATTATGACGAGCAAGAGCAAAAACAGGAAGACAAAAAAGTCAGAATGAGGTTTATTCAAATATAGTAGAGTCCGCGCGCGTGGTGACGAGCAGTGACGCTATTCCCTCGTTTGATGTCGCCGCGGTTGTCGGCATCTGATTAGCATCCCCCTTCCCTCTGTTGTCCAGAGCCGCGCCACCCTGCACCTCGTCCATTTGGAAGAGAGAGAAGAAAATAGGTCTTTGAACGTGGGATAAAAGAGGAAAAAAGATGAGGTAGAGTCGCGATGTCACCGTTGGCAGTGCCTCGTCTTTCCATCCATCCGTCCGTCTGTCCATCTAGTTGTCTAACCGTGGCCAGGTTGCTGAGTTATTCCTGCCGGTGGACCGGTCGTACGAGCCGCGGCGACATCATTTAAATGTCCCTTTGCGGAGCCCCGGTTTTTAGTCCTCATCTCCGCGAAGCCAACGGCCCTGGACCTGAACCTGATGCTGTCCTCACTCTGTCAGGCTAGAAATTGCGCTGGTATGCGCTCGGATTTAAACGGGAGACTCGTCATTCAAAGTCGGCAAGTTGTGATCTTGATTGCTCGAATAAACCTGCAAAGAGGAAGCTGATTCTAACTGGTTGCAAGGGATAAAAATTTCATGATTTCCGCTCAATGGATACGATTATTTCATTCAGAGGTCATTCAATTTCATAGCTACAGGTTCCACAAAATTTCCGTCTCCTTTCAATTATCTAAGCTTGTTCAACCTTCGATGTTTAGGACAACTTAGACAACACTTTTTAATGAACATCTTTTCAACAAATATTTATCTTTGTGAAAAATGATATCCAACACAAAGATAATTTTATGATAGTAATATGAAGGATCCATGTTTCTAAACAACTGTGAATGTTTATTAGATGCGATGCTAATAGTATTTTCTAATTATCATCTTCTAATCAAGTGAAATATTTATTTATAGGTGACTAAGAACCACTCGTTTTAGAAACCTCATTTTTTCTAGAACCTTATCAAAGTCGTGGGTTTAATGTATCTGCTTTTCACTACACATGGTTTTTGAAAAGTGAAAGAATTACCGAAAAATTCGCCCATTTGTGCGCCCTTGAATTCGGATTTCCAATCTATACTAAAAGTTAGTTTATTATGAGACATTAATCCTCTGAAAGTTTCATATTGGTCTGATTTTTTTTTCAAGATACGAGGGACCAAAGTTTTCTCTTTGCTGTACCTGTCAGTAGATTATTTGAATCTTTTCAGGTGGATTATTCCTAATCTATAACTGATATCGAAAAATGTCCAAGACAAAAGTTAAATCTCTAATTGATAAATGATTAATGGTGACCTTTCTTTGATCTTGAAAATTGAGATCAAAGCCAATTAGATAAAAAATAAACAATTCAACTTATATGTTGATTTTTGACCCTAAAAATGTTTTGCGGTATTTATTTGACTGACGTATGAAGAATTTCATCTAACTCTGCACTTACAATTTATAGGTCATTTTAATCATCCTCCACGATTTAGGTTGACGTCAGTGTTGATTCAGAAACGATAATCTAACTAAGTTTTGATGATAACCTTGTATTTTAGTTATAAGGAATAGTATATTGCGTTAAAATTTGGTCCCTTAAATCTCGAAAAAAAAGTCAGACCAACCTAAAACTTTCAGAGGATCAATGCCTCATGATAAACTAATTTTTAGTATATATTGGAAGCCCGAATTCGAGGGCACACAAATGGGCGAATTCAGGCTTACTTTTGCGGTCACTCTTTCCTTGTAGAAATATTTATATTCGCCAAAAATTGTATCCAGAACAAAGATAATTTTATGATAATAATATGAATTGAGCCTGGACATTTTGGAAAGCATTGACCCTCTGTATAAAATCGTATTTAATATTTCATTGGCCTTGTGATCTATTCCTTAAGATACTCCATGTTCGCAAACAACTTTGGATATTTGTGGAAACTTAGATGAGATGTTAATAGTATTTCCTTATTATCATCTTCGCAGAAAATCATTGGTGTGAGTTTTGTTGCATCTCATTTTCAATAATTTAAAACAATTAAATTTTCATTGTGATTTCATTTGTTTTTAAGACTCATTTTTGTTGCAACTCAATTTGAGTTTAAATTCAGCGTTAAATTGAAGATCACCGATTTCCTGTGTTGTCAACAAATGGAATATTTATTTGAAGGTGACTAAGAACTATTCGTTTTAGAAACCTCATTTTTTCTAGAACAGTAGTATCAAAGTCTTGGGGTTAATGTCTCTGCTTTTCATTACACAATATGGTTTTTAAGAAATGCAATTTCCTTGTAATATCTTTGTGCGGAAATATTTATTATCTCTGAAAATTGTAGCCAACACAAAGATAATAATTTTATGATAATAATATGAATGCTTCATGTTTCCAAGGAGGTTCATCAGGACTAGGAAGGTTTTAATAAAAATAATTAATTATCATCTGAAAATATATTAGTAATATTATTAAACACATATTCTAAGAGAAAAATGTTCACTTTAGTAGGAAAAAATTGAAAATATAAAAATGTCATTTTTAATAATAATTATTGTAGGTCAAAGTTTTATGCAACTTTTTAAGGTTACGCCCTTTAAAAATGATCGGATTTTAATCAACCAGGACTCATTTTGTTCATTTAATAATTTTCGAAGCCTTCCCGTCTTAGACTTTTAAAGTAATTTCTCATTTTCAAACTTCAGCTGTTTGATTATAAAAATTATTTTAATTTACAATTTTTCCACTTAATAGTTAAAAAATGAGAAATTAATTTAAAAATCTAAAACGGCGAAGGTTTCGAAAATTCATATTAAACGAACAAAATAAGCCCTGATTGATTAAAATCCGATCATTTTTCAAGGACGTAAATATAAAGAACTGCAGAAAACCTGACTTACAATAATTATTATTAAGATTAAAACTTAAAATAGAATAATACAATAATAATTATTATTGAAAATGACATTTTTTATATTTTCAATTTTTTTGCTGTTAAAGTGAAAATTTTTCTCTTAGAATATGTGTTAAGTAACATTACTAATTCTATATTTTAATATGATAGTTAATTCTTTTCTTCAAAAACCTTCTTCGCCCTGATAATTAATTTAAAAATTATAAGTTTATTTATTTATTATTTATTTATCGATTTAATGATTTTTCTTTGATAAAGCCATATGATATTGACAGGCTACAAAATTTATAATGCTAACAACTATATCATAGTGTCAGTTTCTTGTATGTGAATCATAGACACATCTAATGTGTGGGGATCACTGGCTCCGGACAGATTTGATGCATCAGCAGATAAGTAGCGTTGAGTTCTCGCTTCATTTATCAAGGAACTAGCCCACCTGTCGTCACTCCTTGGCAACCACCAGCATTTTAGTTCCTTTTGCACCCAATGTAGTCAGAGAGAGGAGGGTCTCTCGTACACGCGTGCATCGTATATTAGGTGCGTGTAAACGCATCTCATTGTCAAAATGAAATACGAACGCACAGAATATACGAGCGGCCTGCACCTTCTGGCAACTTGCCTCGCAGATAACAAACATCAAATCGATTTTCATCGGTCCCTATAATCTTTTATCCTTTTTACTTTACTTCAAATATTTTGCTCTTATATTTCAGAACTTTTTTACGTCTAGTATTCAGTTGCCTGCAGAATCCAATTTTTGAAAAATGATTACAAATTTAATCTTAATCGATAGTTCACTTAAGTTTAGGTGGTTTGGAAGTCCACTTTCGATTAAAATTTTCACTGTATCTTTTGGGAGTAAAAAGCTTAAATAAATTTATTTTTATATCCTCATTTTGCATTTTATATCTGAAGACGATTTTTTAAGTTTGGAAAAATTCTGTCAATAAAAAATTATTCGAAAAAACAAATTTAGAAGTATTTAGTTAGTATTAGTTAAGTATTTTAGTTAGTATTTAGAAGTATGTTATTCTTTGGTTTAGTTCTAAAAAATATTTTCATTTTGTTTCACGATCTGGTTCTGCACAATCTCATTCTGCTTCATAATATTTCTTTTGAAGATACTTTTTATGATTTTTAAAGTTGCTGAAATGTTGCATAAAAATATTGACGAAATATTGCAGTGCAATGTTTAGCCCTTTTTGTTAAAAGTAATAGGAATGTTGCTTGCAATATTTTCTTAATATTTTCTTGCAACATTCCAGCAACTTTTTATGCAAAAAATATGTTGAACTTTAATATATCGTCAATATTTTCATGCAACACTCCAGCGATTTTCAAAATCATAAAAAGTATCTTTCAAAGAAACATTACATTAATACTTTTATGCAATAAATGCTCTTTCTACTTGTTAATCTTAATGCTTGATTCAATTTCTAAATTTATGAAATTTAGCATTGAAAATTTGCATAAGAGATGTTTTTCAGATTGAAATCACTAAAATTGAAAATATTGCAATTCACAGATGCTTCAATTTGGAATACATTTGAAATTTAAGTAAATACCATACGAGGAAAGCTTTTAAAAGCTTTCCTCGTTCTGGAAGTGTATCTACATATCTACAAAAAGTATTAATGAATATTTGTTTCTGAAATGAAATATATTTAATTATTTATTAATTAATTAAGTAATTATTCTATTGTTTTCATAAATTAATTCGAACTTAAAGACTTTGTAGGGTCATTATAGAGAAAAGAGTGCCAATTTCGAAAAAGTTTGTAGCTCATTATAGAGAAAAGAGTGCCAATTTCGAAAAAAGTTAATCGAAGACACAGAAGTCTACATCGATGGGGTCTAAACTAACCCCGTTAAAGAAGAGGCGGCTGCGTAAATTATCCGAGCGGTGTGTACTTATCGAATGATTTAGTGGCAGGCAGCGAACTTTGATTTACACACAACCATAGCCTGGACTTCAGTAAAAGAGGTGGTGGGGGGAGCAATTTACGATGCGAAATATGCAATAAGATGCAAGAGAATCTTTCATCCCTGTTTCAACCCCTTCTTTAGGTGTGTAATCGAAGAGATGTAGATAAATTGTTAGGTATGATTTGTGGTAATCCTTATTTTTTCTCTCCTCATTCTACTTCTCTATTTCATTTTCGCACTTAATCCCTTAAACCTACTTTTTGATACCTTCCTTCCCTTTTCTTTCTGTTTTCTTTAAATCAATCTTTCTCTAAATATTTTATAAGAAGTGTAGAAATTTTTCCGACTACTGGTCAAACTACTGGTTGACCAGTAGTCAGAAAAACTTCTACACTTCTTATTAACTACTACCCTGGTCGGCACAAATAACACCGAATATTCTTAATATTTTAGTCCTTTCCTTCCATTTTCTCATTCTCACGCACCTTCCTTATACACTCGTATAGCACGAAATATTCCCTGAATATTTTAGGAATGCAAGATTGGGTATATTTTATACAATACTGTGTCAATATGGCTACAAATAAGCAATGTTGGCAATTTGAAGTACTGAAGTGCAATATTTTTCGCGCATTGAAAGTTGCTAGAATGTTGCACAGAAATATTGAAGAAATATTGCCGTGAAATATTTTTTTCGTATTGAAAGTTATGGCAATATTGCACGGAAATATTGACAAAATATTTTAGTCCAATGTTTAAGCGTTTTTTGTTAAAATTTAAAGAGATGTTAATTTTTGTCGGTTTTTTGGTCGCATAATTTGAAAACAAGAAAAAATTTTGTTTTAAGTTTTTGTTTTTTGTTAAAAGTGACAAGAATTTTTCACTGCAATATTTAGTTAATATTTCTGCACAACATCCAAGCAACTTTCAAAATCATAAAAAAATCTTACAAAGAAATATTATGAAAATATTTCCGTGCAACATTCGAGCAACTTTCGAAGTGATAAAAAGTGTCTTTCCAAGAAATATTACGACTATATCTCCGTCTAATATTGCAAGTTGCGGACATTTCCTAATTGCAGCCACATTAATGTAATATTGAATTATTTCCAATCTTGCAGTATAATATGACTACAATATTCAGGGAATATTGAATGCTACAGGGGTACCTACTCCATTTCTCTATTTTTTATTGATTGTAATTTTTTTCTACACTCTTCCGTAGTAATATTTCTTCCCTCTTTACTGATTAAGCCTTAAGAATGAAGAATATACTATAACCTAAGGTGCATGAAGAGCAAGGGATTAGGAAACGAAAATTCAGTAAATATCAACAATCAGTCAAATTCACTGATTGATTAGCTAGAAGTGGTTGATTCAAATTTACAGTAAATCCAAAGTCCGGATAAAAATTATCCGATGCCGGATAATTGTAGTTTTCAATTGTTTGCAACTTTTTTATCCAACTTCAGATAAAAAAAGATCTGGGATTTACTGTGTCTAGAGAGTAGAGCAAGGGTGCAAAGCTATAATAATGCATAAAATGTATGCATGGTCGGAGAAATATCGCATAAGCGCGAACTGGTTGGAGTTAAGAGAGGGGCATAAAGATGTTGTTTTGAGGCGTCGGACACCTGTGCCAGCATGGAGCGCGCCTGCTTATATGCGGACACTATCCTTTACTTCTTCTTTTCTCATCTCTTCTCTTCTCGTTTCTTCGCTTCTTTTCTCTTCTCTTGCTACTTACTCTTCCATTCTTGCCATCCTTTCTTTTCCGCGGTAAGAACTCGCGCGTGTAACGTACGCAGCCGCGTAGTCATACTTATGTAGATATATACACGTAGGTATATACATACCTTACATTAAGATGCAGCCAATGATAAGGGCCTCTTTACGATCTCACGCTCCGACGATTCATAGCCAGGCAATTCGAACGGTCGTCGTTTACCGGTTTTACAGTATTTCGAAGTCAAAAGTTTCACCTTCTTTCAACTCTTCATAAACTTTTGCTTCTACTCATCCTCCTTACACTCATCTCCCACAGAGAGGCCGATTATAGAGTGACCGGCTTCAAGCTTGACTTGTTCTGTCCCCTCTGAGTTCTCCCCCCTGAGTGTCCCTCACTGAAGTCCATCGCTCGAACAGTCAGGACCGACAGAAGTTGTTTACATCGGGACTCTCTGCGCATTTACTTTTGTACGTTCAGAGACTATATATGCGGTCCTGAGTGTTGACATAAGAGTGCTAGCTCGTCGCTTTAAGTCCGGTTCAAACTGGATTTTAATAGTACCCACGAAGTGGCCGTCTACCCCCGAGGCCGGCCTCTCTGTGGGAGACGAGTGTATTTTTCATATTTATTAATGCTTCTGTGGTATTGTTCTCAAGTAGGTGCTCAAATAATTTATTGCAGCGAAAGTTATTCTTCCACTCTTTCTTTCCTTGAGAATTTTTCCTCCTCTTTAGCTCATTTATTCCATGTTCATTTTTATTAATTACTTTTCCAACATTTATTTTGTGTAACCTTAAGTTTACTGCGCCTTTTTTCCTTGAAAGGAAAGCTGTCCTTGTTTCTCTTCTTCGGTTTACTTTTTATAATTTTCCTTTAAAGAGAACTATCGAGTAAATACACAAGGAATTTCTTATTTTTAAAAATTTATATTTATCTATCTTAAATTTCTGACGTTTTTTCTGTTTCCTTTTTTAGCACCATTCCTTTCAGTTTTTTTTTTTCATCCATATTGTAAGTACTTTTCTGAATTTTTCCTTCCTTCTGATCTCTATACCATTGTTATTTTAACTATTTGTTGTATGATTATATTTTTACAATAATTCAGGGTGTTCAGCGTTTCTCCTAAAAAATCCCAGGACTTTTTCAGATTTTTGCAGATAAAAAACAACCCCAGGACTTTTTCAGACTTTTACAGATAAAAAAATTCAAAGACTTTTTCAGGTTTTCAAGAATTTCCAGGACGCTAGACACCCTGAATAATTCAGCTTTTTGTGGAGGATATACAGTACTGATCACGAATATGAGACCACCTGTTTTTTGTGAAATGTATAAGTTCTCCTAATTTTTATAATCCACAAGATAAAATTTTTTTAAGCTAATAAAATTCTGCTTTAAATAAACCCAAGCTGAAGTGTTTTTGTCAAATCTGTATTAAGCTATTGAGAAAATAATGCATTTGCCGATATTTTTCTAAAACTTTCAATAACTTAAAAAGAAATTAACATTTTTTAATGTCATTGAACTCATTTTAAAGATAAATCTCCATAGAATTTCACGAATGAATGAGGAGAACTCTTCCATTTTTTCTCTCGATTCTGTCAAAGACTTAATCTCAGACAAAAAAGTTGTAAAATTCCAAATAAAGCGAGTACTACGAAAAATTAATTTTAGAAAATATAGAAATTAATATTCCTATGTAGGGTAAGAGCACCAGTCGTTGGCACTGTACCGGTCGTTGGCACCCCTCTCTCGTTTTCTCAAAATAATAAAATAATGTAAATATTTAGCCTATCTTGTCTACGCCAGTTGAATTGTACTGTAATTTTTACATAAAATGTATACAAAACTTTTATAAAACAGTTAGATATTCACCTGTTAAATAATTAAATTCATTTCTATTTTTAGAGTGGCAAGATTTTTACGCTTTTTCTAAAAAAAAATCTTTAGCTGATGGCACTTCTTTATATTGCCACAGTAACGTTATAAATAAATAAAACTACTTCATTTCTTGTAGATATTATAAAGTCATATTAAAAGTTTAACAAAAGTAAGAATTAGGACTTGTTAGTAATTTGTTTATTAACTTTGAGAGGGGTGCCAATGGAATTTTATATAAAATGTATCGTCTCCAGTCGACGGCACTCCTATTTGGATACAAAAAAGTGAGGTTATGTCATCATGTTTACAATGCTTATGCTGGAATTTCGAGTGAAAAAATGAGTTAGAAGGACAAAACCGACCAAAATAAAGTGAGTGATTTTAAAATTGACGTTAACACGAATGATTAATCTGATTTTTATAAAAACCGAAGTAACACATAAAATAAGTCAGAATATTATTTATTACTATTCTGAATTATAAATTAGAATTATCTATTTTTAGACAAAAATAATGTTGAATGAATTGCTTTATAATTATACTAAATGATGGAATTGTAAATTTGTAATTTGTAAAATTTGTACAATTTAACGACAGCATTTTTTGAAAAAAAACGAAATATATCATAGAAATTATCGCAAAAAATATACTCAGGAATAGAAAATACAGGTATACTGTTTTTAATTTGTATATTTTTTACAACATTTCTCAGACATAATAGTTTTTAATCAGTTTAGAAAAAAATCAGAAAATTTAGAGGTTATGTTAGAGGAGCGCCAACGACTGGCGCCGGAGGGGTGCCAACCACCGGGGTTTACAGTGCCAAGGACTAGAATTTTGCGTCTACAGACTTATTTTTACTAATTTTGCAAGTTTGTGCCCATTTTTCATAAAAATTGAACATTTCATTGCACTCTTAATTAAATTTT
>JBAGKK010317316.1:0-19752 GCA_037177015.1 Euceroptres primus
ATGAAAAAGCGTTCCTAATTTAAATTTATTTTATTTTTGCCATTGAAACTCGTACAGTAAGGAAGGTATAAAAATTGAAAATAAACGTCGAACACCTTTTTTGTAAAATGACTTTGAACGTGTACTATCTTCATTTGAAAAATAATCGTGTTTTAAAGATTGAGACTCTTTTATTCTCACTGTTTCTCTCGCTTGTATGAGATGCGCATGTGCAATGAGGCGTACAATCACCGCATTGCCCTAATCAAGATAAGCAGACTTGAATAGAATGAGTGGACTGGAAACCAAGCCAGAGCAATGTTGAAGATTTCGTGACAGTGTTAAAATCGAAAGTCCATGAACTTTAATTTTTAGGGTAACTTATGCCTCTCGAATTTGAGACCAGAGTGCTCACAGTCACCTCCACTTCCTCGTTTTTTCTACATGCTTTTTCAACCTTTTTTTAAGTGACGGCGGGAACTGGAACCGGACTTGAACTTGAATAACCGCGCGTTTCACTCAGAAGGCGCGAGCTACATTTGATAAATACCCGAAATAGTCTCTGATAAATACTATTTGTAAAGAATGAAATACGTGGCTGCTCTCGACGTTGGCACAACTACTGTGCGTTGTCATATTTTGGACGAAAATGCTATCACCGTCGCTTCTTCTGCTGAGAAGGTTCGAAAAATTTTAAGTATTAAGATCTCTTGTTTTCTGAAGGGTTTTCGTAAGTACTTTATTTCCTAGCCTTTTATCCTTGTTAAATGTTTTTTCTGCATTATTCATTTTATAATCTAGGTCGAACTGTTAATGAAATATTGGGATCAAGGGAAATAACTTGAGATGAAGTCAGGAATTTGATTGTGTAATATTGCCAAGTTGAAAGTTCTGCTTCTTATCTATGATGCTTTGACTATCAGATCTATTTGTATTGTGTACTTCAGGTTAATGCTTTGCAAATAATTTAGAGTTGGCACACCTTTCAAATATAATTCGTTTTTTGGAGAATTTTACGTCAAGAAAAAATTAAAAGACATTACCAGATTAATTTTCTTTTTAATAATTAAAACTAATTTGCAAACATTAATTTTTCCTATTAATGAAATTTTTCTGATTATATCCACGTTATGGATATAATTTTAATTGTTTGATAAGTTTAACATTCTAATTTACTATCTATTTTTAACTATCTATTTTCTATCTATTTTAGCTTTAGATTTTAAACATGGATGGGTCAGTGATTATGATCTTGAATTTAAATCCGATCGTGCATATCAACTTTCACCACAAACTCAGAAGCAGACACAGTTTTGCAAAGATACAAATTTATCCGCAATAGGAGCTGAATATTAAATAATTTCCTTCAGGAAACAGGTTTAATCTTGCAACCAGAATAATTTATTGAGAATCGAACAATTTAATTTAAAAAAATTCACATAGCTCGAGACTTTGAACGTCATTGAAAAAAAGAATTTTGCATATTTACATCACAAATTCATTTCAGGCAAATGGTTTTTTTTTCTCTTTCGTACAAAAAGTTAACAGATTCGTTGGAGGTAATTTTAGAGCTGTCAATTAAAAGATTTATGTTTTTTAGTCGAAACTGATTAAAAGGATTTTTTAAAGCATTTTAGTGATTTTAGCACTGAAGTAAAAATAATACATAAATGAAGCATTGTCAAGGGCAGGATGACGTACATCTTTTAATAACTGCAATTAAGCTTGGGATGTTCGTGCAAAGAAACACTGCAATATTTTTCATCCTTTTTTATATGACAGTATTCTTCCCAGTAATTTGCTTATAAATACATGTGTGGGTGTTTAAGAAAAAAAAAAACAAATGTTTTCATGAGAACGGTTTGATTAACAGGTAGAACTCTTATATCCAAAGTCTGGTTACGTTGAAATTGATCCTGATGACCTGTGGAACACTGTATGCAAAGTAATCAAGAATACAATTCAAGGTAAATCTTATTAATTTGTGAGACGTACTTCTAGTCTTAGACTTGAATTTTCTCTACGAAAACATTCTAAATAAATTTGCAAAGGAAATTATTTTTGCAAATTAGTTTTGCAAAAAAACATTTTGTCCTGAATTTTAGATAAAATTTGTTTCTACAGTAAATTTTTTTATCAATCAACTCAAAAAGCTTTTTTCATAAAATGAATAATTATCTTGAAATTAATTTTATAATCCTTATTTTTGTATAAAGTTTTGGAAGTCACAGCCTTTCTGGAAGTAAAAGTATTCAAAGCCTATCAGTCTAAATCCGTCAGCTATCCATAGATATCCGTTAGAATACTTCTTCTATATTCGGCGATCTGTTTGTATGTATAGGGTATATCCATCTGGCTTCGTGAATCATTAACTAATCCGTCGAATCTATCCGTTTCAATCATTATCTTTACTTGTCGAACATATTCCTGTACATTTCGATATTTATACGTTTCAATCCATCATTCTCTATCCGTCATTTACTCCTTGTCTATCCGCTTTTATATATTCCTATTTGTTTCGATATTTATGCGTTTCAATCCTTTTTTTATATCCATAATTTAATTCGTTTCTATCCGCAGGCTACTTAGAATTTTGTCGTCACCTGTCACGAATAGAAAACGAATCCGTCCTAATTATTTTCTATCCCCGTCAATCCTCTCTTTAAAAAATGTGTTGCCTATCCGTTTCAATTCATCTTTTTCAATTTGTCTTCCTATCCGTATCTATCCGCCTTTGTGTATTCCTAACTGATTAGATACTTATGTGTTTCAATCTTCTGATTTAATCCGTGTCTATCCGCGAGCCACTTAGAATTTTTCGTCATCTGTCACGGACCCGTCTTAATCATTTTCTATCCCCTTAATTCTCTCTTTAAAAAATCCGGACATATTCCTGTCCATTTAAATATTTATACGTTTCAATCCATTATTTACTCCTTGTCTATCCGCTTTTATATATTCCTATTTGTTTCGATACTTATGCGTTTCAATCCTTTATTTTCTATCCATGATTTAATTCGTTTGTATCCGCAGGCTACTTGAAATTTTTTCGTCACCTGTCACGGATAGAAAACGAATCCGTCCTAATTATTTTCTATCCCCGTCAATCCTCTCTTTAAAAAATGTGTTGCCTATCAGTTCCAATACTTCGTTTTCAATCCGTCTTCTTATTCTTATCTATCCTCTTTTGTGTTTCTATCTGTTTCAATACTAATGCGCTTCAATCCTTCATTTTTTACCCATGACTTAATCCGTGTCTATCCGCGAGTCTCTAAGAATTTTCTCGTCTTATATGTGACAGATAGAAAATTTATCCTTCCTAATCATTCCCTATTCCCCTCAATCCTCTCTCTCAGAAATGTATTGCCTATCCGTTTTTATCCATCGTTTTCAATCCGTATTCCTATCCGTAATCTATTTATTGATTTATTGTTTATTAGATCGAACCAAACTTTTACAAGTGACTTTAAGCGAATTAATGTGGATAGGATAACATATATAACTAAAGTTGGTTAGTGAAATACCCTGCTGGAATTAAAAGTATTCAAGCTCTATCAGTTTCAATCCGCCAGCTCTCCATAAATATCCGTTTGAATATTTCTATACTCGGCGATCCTTTTGCATCCGTAGGATATCCGTCTGTCCTCGTGAATCATTATCTAATTCTTATACTTTCAATCCTTTATTCTCTATCCGTCATTTAATCCTTTTCTATCAGCTTTTATATATTCCTACTCGTTTCGATACTTATGCGCTTCAATACTTCATTTTCTATTCGCTATTTAATCCGTGTCTATCCGCGAGCCACTTGGAATTTTTTCGTCATCTGTTACGGATAGAAAATGTATCCGTCCTAATCATTTTCTATTCCCCTCAAGCCTCGAGAAATGTATTGCCTATCCGTTTTAATGCAGACTTTCCAATCTGCTTCAAATTCTTCTTTTCCTGTTAGATACTTAAATGTTTATCCTCATGAATCACGAATAGGAAATGTAACCGTGTTACTGAAGACGAATTAAAAACTATGGATTACAATGGATGGTTATAGATATTTTGGTGAAAGACTTGGAAAGGATAGACTCTGATTGACACGGATGCGTTTTCTATCTATTATAAGTGAATGAAAACATCTAAAAATCTAAGTAGCTAATGGTTAGAGAAGGATAGGGAGGCGGATTGAAAATTATGAATTAAAACAGAGAGGAAATATATTTTTTCGAGAGAAGGATTGAAAAGGATTGATAATAACTGACACGGAAACATTTTCTATCCGCTATACATGATAAGTGCTATTCATTTTTATATTTTTATTCATCCTACAGATAAATTAAAGCGGATTAATGCGGATTGGATAAAAATAATAAAGTTGGTTCAAACGATTAGGGAAAGATCTACTTTAAGGATAAAAATGGATAAACAAAAAACTCTTCACTGATAAAAAAATTGATTTCACTTCACGAATTAGAAAATATTCAAGCAGATAAGGATTTCCAAGTGTAATAACGGATAGGCAATGATCGAAAAGAATGCAAAGTGCTCATCACGACGGATTAAAAATTTCTATGCTTTTGAATCCGTTATTTAAAAAAATACCTAAGCTTTTTCCGAATATGATTATTCTTGTAATTGAATTTTGCGAAAATAATTAAATTGAGATTGAAAATTAGTTGGTCACTTCTTTGGAAAAATATGCATCTAATTTTTTAAATTTTAAATTGCAGATAGTGGAATCGATCCGATGTCTATTTCTTGTCTTGGAATATCTTCGCAACGTAGCACTTTCCTCACATGGGATTTAGAAACCGGAAAGCATTATCACAAGTATGAAATTAATTGAATAAATACCCTAGTAAACTTCATTATTAATTTTTCAACTTATAAAAATTAAAAACGAATCAAATAAAAACTTTCATTTTTTTTTTGAAGTTTCGTTTAGGAATCTTTCTGCAGATTATTTTTAAATTCTTCATATATATAAATTTGTTTTGTAACTTCTTCCGCAGTAGTTTAAGCTCACTTTATATAGTTATAAGTTGTTTGGACGACTAAGAACTATTCAATTATAAGAATTTCTTCGATAAAAAAGCATTTCGATAACTGCCTGAGATGCAAACGTAAGTGCAACCTACTTTCTTGAAATAAGCATATTATTTTTACGGTAGGTCTGATATCGATTGGACTATAAGATTATTAGAGTGTGTAACTTTAAGAATTGTTAAACTCAACGTTTCCTGAACTCAAATGAAATTAAAAGTACTTATTTCTAAAATATTAAAATGCCTGAAAAATGATTTTCTAATTTTATAAAATTTTGCAGATTTATAACATGGAAGGATTTGAGAGCAGATGCAATGGTAAATGAATGGAATACATCCTTGACTATGAAGACTCTTCGAGCAGGATCAAATGTCCTTTATGCTTTTTCACGAAGTAAAAGATTTTTAGCTGGAAGTGTCTTGAAACTAATGAATACTCAGGTTTGAAATTTTGCAATATTGCTAATAATATTTATTTTTATGGGTTTAATTTAATTGTATAAGTAATAAATACATGAATGTTAGATCCGTCAATCATAAATACATGTATATTTTTCAGACAACCTTAAGATTGTTGTGGGCCATACAAAATGTACCAGGTCTTCAGGATGCTGCTACAAATGGGATAGCTGTCTACGGTGGAGTTGATTGCTGGCTTCTGTACAAATTAACGGGTAGGACTATAATTTTCCTTCGATTTCGTACACTCATTAAATTTAGAGTATGTAATTTTAAAACCGAACATCATTTATCATCTAAAATAAATTATTCTGTTCAGCCAGCCAGAAACAAGGAAATCATTACTGAAATTATATCAGTTCCTATTTTTTAGCAGAGGTAATACATTTTTTGAAGATTATTTAATTTGGGATTTTAAAATTTTAGGAAAACATATAACTGACGTTTCGAGTGCTTCTGCTACTGGATTATTTGATCCTTTCACGATGGAATGGGCCGGATGGGCCTTGAGTATTTTCAAATTACCTCGTACTTTATTTCCGGAAGTGCTGGACACGGCTGGAAATTTTGGCAATGTACCCAAAGATTTATTTGGAGCTGAAATTCCCATTTTTTGCTCAGTAAGTTTGGGTTTTTGGGGGGTTTTAATTTAAGTTATGAGTCAAGAGTTAATTTCTTATTATCAAAGTTTTTGATTTCAAATGTTAGATGGCTGATCAAGCAGCTTCCTTATTTGGATCCGGATGTTTCAAACCAGGAGATTTAAAAGTCACAATGGGTACTGGTTCATTCGTAAATGTAAATACTGGCAGTCAGCCTCATGCTTCTGTCACAGGTATTAAAAATTTTATAAATTCTATTTCACATAAATCTAATTAAAAATCGAAAAAATTAATTTTTTCAGGCTTGTACCCTTTAGTTGGATGGCGTATAGGCTCCGAATTAGTATATGTTGTGGAAGGAGCTTCCAATGATACTGGATCTCTAATCGAATGGGCAAAGTTTTTAGGTATTATACGAATTGATTAATTTATAGATAAATTGGAAAATAAATATGAAATACAAAGTGCAATAGAAAGTAAATTAATCAATTCAGAACCTATATGAATATTCATGAATCTGGAATTAAAATATATCATATTCAAATTAATTTTCAGGTATTATTAATCAATCGTCGGAGTCGTCCGATTTAGCAAACTCAGTAGAGGATTCAGATGGAGTTTATTTTGTTCCTGCTTTTAGTGGTTTGCAAGTAATTTATTCATACTTTCAGTATATCTTAAGTAAATAGCTTTAAGTATTCTAGATCAACTTAAGATTCTATAATAATATTTAATTCTATACTCTGAGTGATAATTTCTTTGAAATTTCTGGTAGGCACCAATTAATGACCAATCTGCTGCAGCAGGATTTTTAGGAGTAAAACCCACTTCAGGAAAAGCACATCTGATTCGCTCTTTACTAGAAAGTCTTGTATTTAGAATATTCCTTTTATACAAAGCTTTACTTCACGAAACACGATTTTTGTACCAAAGGATAAGGTAAGATTGAAGTTTCTTAAGATGAAATTTAAAATTTTCTAAAATGGTTTAAAGAATTCTAATAGTACAGTCAAATTAGCTGCAAAATGGCCATTTGCTGGAACAAATTAAAAGCAAAAATGATGGGCGTCCTTTTGAAGCCCTGAAAGGTTGGAGGCTGAATTCTTAAACAAAGCTTTTTTATTATCAAAAAACCAAAAATTGCAACATTTTTCAACACGTTTGCTTGGATTGTTACTTTTGATTAAGAGATAGGTAAACAGTGTACAGGATTTTGTTTTCAGAGCATAAAATAAGCTTTAAAATGAGCCCTTAACGAATATCCTACGACAAATAGTTTACGAGATATGAATTTGTTAATTAACATTGTGCGTTTTTCAGGGAAGACAAAACGATGATGAATTTTCATTGTTGCAAAAAATCGCTTTCGGGTTTTTGCTATTGGATTCTCAAATTGAATAGTTCAAAGTATTAAAAAACCTTTTTTTTGGATTTCAGAATCCAAAAATGACAGAGGGGAGGAGGGGCACTTTTTTTAAACATTCATATTTTGTAAAAAAATATCTGTTGTATCTGTTGTAAAAATTGTATAGGACTTTGTTTTCAGAGCATAAAATGAGCTTTAAAAAGAGCCCTTAGCGAATATCCTACGACAAATAGTTTACAAGATATGGATTTGTTAATTAACATTAACATAAAAACTGTTGAGTTCAATTTTGCTGAAATATCGAACAGATTATGAATCTTCAAGAAAAAGTATGTTTAAGATGTCAACAAAATTTTTCTCATTGTTTATGACAAATCGTGATTTCCAAACTTAAAAAAAAGTTCTATTACAATTTGGCGTAGTTTTGTGAAATTGTTTATAAAATTTGTTTAAATAATATTTTTTTGCAATTAATATATTGCACGTAGGACTTTCTGGAAAAATAATAATTAAAATCCACCTTTCTCAATGGTTATACCCAATTTTTTAAAGATTTTTCTGGTAGCTGTAAGTATGGAAAAAAATTATTGCTTACAACGATTTGTTATAAACAATGTGAAAAATTTTGTTGACATCTTAAACATACTTTTTCCTGAAGATGCACAATCTGTTAGATATTTCAGCAAAATTGAACTCAACAGATTTTTTTTACAGAATATGAATGTTTAAAAAAATTCCCCCACCATACATCTCTGTCATTTTTGGATTATAAAATCCAAAGAAATGTTTCTTAATACTTTGAACTATCCAATTTGAGAATCCAGTAGCAAAAACCCGATCGTGATTTTTTTTTTGCAACAATGAAAATTCATCATCGTTTTGTCTTCCCTGAAAAACGCACAATATTAATTAACAAATTCATATCTCGTAAACTATTTGTCGTAGGATATTCGCTACGGGCTCATTTTAAAGCTTATTTTATGCTCTTAAAGTCTTAAATCTATCAGGACTCTTAAAGTCCTATACCTATCATTTTTACCTATATCCTTCTTACATGTCTCTTAATCGAAAGAAACAATTCAAGCAAATGTGTTGAAAAATGTTGCAATTCTACTTTTTTGTTAATAACAAAGCTTTGTTTAAGAATTCAGCCTCGAACTTTTCTGGGCTTCAAAAGGACGCCCATCCAAACATTTTAAGACAAAAATCAGCTTGCTTCTAATTTGTTCCAGCAGAAATCCTAATTTGATTTTACTATAAAAAAACCAAAGTATTTATTTGTGAACACTTTTTTATTTTAATTAGAGTCGATGGAGGGGTGTCGCAAAATGATTTTGTAATGCAATTACTAGCAGACATGACGGGATTAGAAATTGAGAGACCTAAAGACACTGAAATGTCGATTTTTGGTGTAGCTCTTCTTGCCGGATTGCAATGTGGTAAAGTTTTTATCTTTTACCTTTCTTTTTAAATAAAATAATATCCAACAATTGCTTGATAGAAATATTTACAGAAAAAAATGTTTCTTTAAAATTTGAATTGATGAATGAAAAAATGAACTCATTTTTATTTTAGGGGTCTGGAAAAACAAAGAAGATTTACTTCAGTTGCGAAACGTTGACCTCTTCAAGCCAAATAAAGGGAGACGTTTACAATACGAACCGATATTTAGCCAATGGAAAAAGGCAGTTGATAGGTTTAAAAATTGGTATTGACTTATAAGAAATTAATTTTGACTGAATAATTTAGGGACCACAGTGCAAAAGACAGTGCCTTCAATAATATTTAATATAAAAGCAAGCTTGCGTTACACAAACGATTGTGTTCATTATTTTCAAATAGAATATATTGCACTTATATTCACTCGAACTTTTTGATAAAAGAAGATATACAACGTGTGATGAAAAAAAAGTACAATTACTAATTAATTTATAATCTTTTTTAAAGAAAAATATGTGATCAGTTTTAAAGTGTCATAGATAAATAATTAGGTAAATGCAATTTCTTATGATGCAAAAAGTGTAAATAATCTTATTATAAGTTCTTTATATAATAAAAATAAATAATACATTGGAAAATCTGTGTCAATAGTTGAATAAATTAATTTCTTTGCTATCGGATAATGAATATAGAAAATAAAGCAAATTAGATTTATACACGAACACGATATTAATGAACGCAATAAAAATACTGAAATGTCAAGGCCGTCAGGCATTTTGAATCGCAAAAATTATAAATTCTAATTCGTTAAATTGTAATTTACTCTGCAAATTACAATTTTAGTCGTTCTACTAAAAATATTAGATTTTAGTTTAATAAAAATAATTTAATGAAATAAATTTAATAATTTAATAAAAAGTTATACAGTATTAATTAAAAATTTTAGTAGAACGACTAAAATTGTAATTTGCAGAGTAAATTACACCAATTACCAAGTGGGAACCATTAGTCGAGTAAACAATGGATTTATTTTAAGCTTAATCCTTTATGTTTTTTTGATAGGAAAAAATGTCATTATAAATTAAGTCCAAATTAAGCCTCTGAAACATAAAAACTGAGTGTACACGTCAAAATAGTCAAAATGAAAAGAATTTTGTCTTCGAATTCGACAATAGGTTCCACCTCGACAATTAATGCATTTACCCTATATTACAAAAAAAAGTTGCAAAAAGACGAGTATAGCAAGCTTGTAAAAAAAATTTTCTTTTGTCTTAATTTTAAATTTAATTTAATTTTAAATCAAGAGTTAAAATTTTAAAAAGAAACTTGATATACCAACAGCTCTTGAACGATTCAAAAACATTTCAGCGTTTGATGTTTATTCATTAACAAAGGCGATTGCAGGTCGCAGGTCGTAGACACAAATAGCACAACCACAGAATTGAGTCCATGAGATTTTAACTGTAAATGAAAATTTTATTTAAAATTGTTTTTCAGATTGTTAGATTTTTTCTAAAAATCCCTGTATTAAATGCCTTATAGAATCTTATAGAAATGGACAAAAGGATATATAGAGTTATATAGAATTTATAAAATTTCTATACGGCCTTATATGGTTCTATTCCATATAGAATTTATAAAATTTCTATATGGCTCTGTATGTCCATTTCTATAAGATTCTATAAGGCATTTTTAATGGAGGGATCAGAATTATTTTTTAATTCACTCTTGTATGTTTTGGAAGTATCTTTTATATTTAGAAAAGTTCATCTGCCTATTTCAAAAATGATACAAAATCACATTCTCTAAAAATCATTTGTATAAGCAACAAAAATTTCTGCTATTTCTAAAAATTTTGGTATCTCAAACAATTTTTTGATACCAAAATTCTACCAACATTAAATAATTAGTAGAATTATCTTATAGTCGTAAGCTTTTTAACGCATCACTGTATAAATTACAGTAAAATCAATTATGATTACAAGGTATATGAGCAATTGAAGGTTTATAGTTACAAACTTTTCTCAGAGTTATGTTTCCGATTCTAATCAATTTTTGCGTGGGAAAAAAATTGAAAGTATACTTTAAAAATAAATCGTTATTTTAGAAAGTATTATTCTAATCGACTGAACTTGAAATCTTTTCAAATTGAGAAGCATCCGAACTTATATTTTTAACTTAACTTATTCCGAGCTTTCGAATTTAAATCAAATTCTAATTGACCATTTGCAAACATTCAAACCTAATCATCTTTTATCTGAAAAAAAAATTAAACCTGAAGATCCTTAAAAATTCGACTCTACTTTTTTTCTCTGAAATTTTGATTTCAGACCCTGAATCCAGACAATAAATTCTTAAGATGCTTGAATTGACTGGCACGAAAGCGGAAATCCGAGTTTGGGTAATTTATTGAATCACTGACTGGCAATCTAGACAATAAGCCTTTGATCGATCAATGGAATCGACGTTTTTTTCCGACGAAATGTGGGACGGAAGTTGGAATTGTTACGTAAATGAACGATTACGATTATGAACTTGTCGTTTTGATCCAGAAAGCAATGAGCAGCCAGAAAATCGAAGTGAGTAATCGGGATCGACGTGTTTGGCGCCCTCCGGGTTCCGGAAATCAAAACGTCGTCGTAGCTATAATATTTCCACCATATAGTTGCACAGGTCAGCAGTTGCGACGTGAAGACTCTGCAACCGGTCTCGACAGACATCTGCGCTGAAAACATGGTGAGTGTTTTATTTGTTATCCATGAATAAAACTGGTTTCCTCATGGTCTCTATTAGATTCTAGAAAACTTAGAATAAATTCGAGTTAGGATTTACTGCAGCGTCAATCGAACAAGTTCAGTCAATATTTAAAAAGTATCTGCAGTTTTTATTCAGTTTTAAAATTATTTTAAGAATAATTGAAGTTTACAACTAAATTTTAATTTAAAACAAATTGAGAATATTTAAATGAAGATCTCTAGCTTTCGGTTTGATTAATCCACTTTTTCGGGAGTGAAATAAATAACTTGAATTTTGGAAGGTGATAAATTAAAAAATGAATCATTGCTCTGTATTAAAAGGACAGTTGTCAATTTAATGGTGCATTTTTTTCTTCGTTTTCATTTAAATTATGGTGTAAACAGTTTTTATTTTCGGAACTGCACTTTGAAAGTTTTAGTAATAAAATTGGTTTGTAACGTGATATAATGTGAAATAATCGATTTATGGATGCAGTTCATTATTGTGTTCTTGAGTTCCCAAGTGAGCTAACTATTAATTCCAAGACCTTATTTTTAGAAATAGTTAGATAATTCAACAAAACTTGGTGAAACAAAAAGCATCTTTTAAATGATTTAATAAAAAGCTTTTAATTCAGTTAATCAATTTTTCAAGTTTAAAAATAATGATCATAAAAACAGCTTCAGACTTTAAATATGTAAACTGAAATGAAATAAAGGTTTTTGAAAAATAAATATTTAAAAATTGTCTTCTGAGTTGAAAATTGAATGCTCTAATGGAGAAGTAAATATAATGGTCAAGGGTTAAACGAAGCGAAACAATGCAACATTGTTACAGAGAAATTCTTTCTCTCTTATTGTTCATTCATGCTTATTTCCTGAAAAGTATTAAGTTTAAAAAATTTTTATATAGAGGTATAATCTTTTATTTTAGAGTTATAGAGGTATAATCTTTTATTTTAAAGTTATAGAGGTATAATCTTTTATTTTAAAGTTATAGAGGTATAATCTTTTATTTTAGAGTTATAGAGGTATAATCTTTATTTTATACCTCTATAACTAGAGTAACACTTCATTGAATAATAAAAAATTTGTACAGTTAAATAACTTTTTCCCCTTTGAAAATAATTTTTTCTTTTTAATTGACTTGTAGAATAAAATTAACATTTTTATACTAGTTGTCAAAGCCTTAGAGTGGTGAAGTAAATTTTTATGCACTTGCTGAGTGCGCCAAGGCTATGCGCAACTTTAGAATCGCTTAATTGAAATTTAATTCCAACAATGCTTACTATCAGGTCTCAATATGAGTTTCTTTGCTCGAGCACACTATATTGTTGTGATTCTCGAGGTCAATGATCGCTTGTAATTGAACGTATGGAACGTAATTTTCGAATTTGAAATGCAGCAAATTTCTTTCCTTAAAAATATAAAATCAATGTAATATTTATATTTATTTAGTTTTTGAATTTAATAAAATTAAAATTTATTTATTTTTAAAATCTGATATTTGTTGATTTAATTAAATTTAACCTTGATAAAAATGAAGACATTTTTCAAAACCTGTATCGAATTACCATAAAAAATTATATTTCTTATACTGGATCGTCAAGAGGTAGTACTTGTTTTTTAAAAATGGCGCAATTTTTTTTATTTAACATAATCAGCCTTATAACGTATCATTTGTTTTGCAAACGATATCTGATTTTTTCCATATACTATTAGAGTTAAGCTTACTGCAACGTCATTACAAACGCTTTATTGACAGATAGATGCGAATAATCAAATACATAAAATAAAATAAAAATGATTACTTAATGACTTTAAAATAAAATCTATTCTTCAAGATTTCATAGTTTTCGTTCAGTAATTTTAGCTTATTTTAATCATTTTTTAAATGCCACGCGGTTGTAAAAATCAAACCTGATGGCAATTTAAACTTGTTTCCATCAATAAAATCTGTTTCGTAATACCCACCCTTATGTAATTCGTGGTATTACTTACTTTCTTTGATAATTTCACACAACTTTCCACCCAGTCTGCTATTAGAGTTTCTTGAGCACTCCAACGTCTTTATAGCTTTCTAATTATCACGAGGGCTGGTAATCTAAACATAAAAACGATTTGCAATAATATTTTGAAATAATTTTTTGCTTCATTTTTTTGGAGCGTAGAAATATTTATTAATTTTTTTTATTTGGAGGTAAGATTCTGTATTTATAGAATTTATAGTATTTATAGTATTTATAGAATTGATTCTTGTATGCCATATTTGAAAAGTTCAATAATTTTGTTTCAATTAGGTCAGTTGTTCACTGGCAAATAAATTTAAATAGTTGTAACAACTTTTGATTAAATTTTCGTTTCACATCGTGTTTTAGTTTCTTATATTTAAATTCAAGGTTTACAGAAACCAAGATTCTCAAAAGATGTCACCTAAAGTCGGAAAAACTTCATTTAAATCTAGAAAAACTTCGATAAATCTAGAAAAACTTGTAATGATTTACGGCTTTGACCCTTCAGCTCACCTCGATGATTATTAAACAGCCAATATAATTTTGTACACTATCCAGACAAGCCGGAGATTCTAAGTTTCTACAGTAATGTTTTTACATATCTATCATTTATATCAAACCCACACTATTTTAAATAAATTATTTCATTCTCGTTAAGCCAAAAAAAAAGAAAAATATCAAAGCTCGATAGTTTTTTTCTTTGAAGAAATAAAATATCGATCAAACTTCCAGTTAACTTGTACATTATCTAAAATGATTAAATTATTTTCAGGCGGAAGTAGTGGTGGATATGACGGAAGTGGAATCCAAAGATGATAACGAGAGGCCCAAAGAAGTGTCGGAAGCTGAAATATGTAGAATCGACCTTCAAACGACTGCACCAGTTTTAACCATCTCGGACCCAAGTAAGTCTTCAACGTCATTTATTATAATTATACTGACCCAAGATATTACGTAGAGCGTTGTTCTTATCTAAAACGCATACATATTCTAACGAAGTTCACATATGTGTGTGTGTATTCTCGTCGAGTTTAGAATTACGTGGACTCGCTGAGAAGAACCTGCGATCTTTTTCGTCTCACTCCAACACTAATACCCCGTTTCCACAAAAGATTAAATAACTGTGTGCAAGTGGTTGTTATGAAAAAAATTGTGCTCAGTATCGTGTGACGCTTTGCTGTAGTGAGTCAATTTGTAATACATATTTCAATTTCTCCTCTTCAGTGATTACTTTCTGAAGGTATGAGAATTTCAAAAACCTAATCCAAAGAGTACTTGTTTGACAAATTTGAATCATTTGTGAGTAATTTATCATTTTTCCTTCTTGATGATATTCAGAATTTTTTCCCTAAGTCCCAACCAATATCTCTTTGATATTGGTTGATTCTTGATTGCAGTTTTCTTGTCCGACAAAATAGTTTATTGATTAATATCCAAGGTTCAAGGATTGTTAACTTTCTCGTTAACTGAGACACTGATGGGCAATAAATGCAAAAACAAGGTGTTAATTACTCCGAAAGATTTCTCCAGTGTCTGAAACGATCATACAGTTTTATTTAGCTACGTATCTGGCAATTGATGTCAATAGAGTTATCGAATAAAAATCATGATCTTTGGTATATTGTTCAACGAAAGATACAGATTTAATACTTGCAAGTGAAGGAATTTGATCTCAATCTTTTTTTTATAAAAGAAGAAATAATTTTAATCAAAGATTATAATCGGAAAAATATCTAACAGAATTGAATCTGAAAAAAGATTCTATTTTATTATTCTCCTGATCAAGGAAATTTCCATTAATATGTTTTAAACGAAAATCGATCCAATTGTTGCACTTTTATACGACATTATAGAGACGACTTTACACCTTATTTTCATACTTGATCACCTTCGTCATCACCTTTGTTCGTCATAGAGCTTAGTTAAGATTAGAGTTTTGCATATTCTCCAATCTACGACTTCTGGAGAAGAGTGAAAAATATTTTTGTCTTCCTGCATCCTTGTCACAAAAAGTGAAAAAGAACTTGAGATTCCTCTCCATTTGATTGAAAATGTGAATAATTTCTATTTTTGGCACTAATCTGTTTAGCTAGGCATCGAGTTAGCTGAATAATCAATGAAAGCCTCTGGTTAAGGCTTGTTATAAGCCAACTGTCTTTTCTTCGATTAAATATTTAATAAGCTATGGTGGTTTGAGCTTGTCAATCATGATTTGCGATTTAACTAGATCAGTATAAAACTAAACGTAATAGAATAAAGTTTTAGGAGTCACCTTCAGTGCTCATTGGATTAATTTTTCAAATTGTGTTTACTAAGAAGAAGATTGCCATACAGAAACAATTGATGATACGGAAAAAATTTTCCTAATCCTTTGACACTATTGCAATTTAAATTTTTGAAGAAAAAAATAACTTTGAAATAAAAAGAAAGATAGATAACAAAAGGCCGAACAGTTTAAGGAATGAAATCTAATCCAAAGATTGTGATATAAATTTTCATAAAAATAGCAAACGTCGTGAAGCTTTTTTCTTTTTATAATCTGGGGAAAATAATTTTAAAATGTCGTCTGGTTCTGTAAAGATAGACGTGGAGGAAGCATCTAGCAACCATCGAACACCTGCTCAATATGGTATGGAATATTAAGGATTATTAAGGAATAATATTGAGGATTATTAAGGAATAATAATAAATATTAAGAAAAAAATTAAATATCAAAGTAAGTATGAGATTTTCCTTCTTCCTTCTTTCCTTAATATTAGGGATTATTAAGGCAGATTAAGGAATAATAATAAATATTAAGTAAAAGAATTAAATATAAGTATGAGATCTTCTTTCTGTGACAGAAATAAAATGCAATTTTTCTTATAAATAACTCTTTTAACTATACTGATATATTTTAAAATATTTTTTTCTGAATTTTTCTGCATTCCAAAAACATAATTTATTTTTTTTATTCAAATATGAGACTAAGCAAAAATAATTTTTTTCTCCATATATAGGTATTGCTGTGAAATAATTAAAAATAAACAATCAAGTTATAATAAACAATAAGAATCAAAATTTAAAAATTAATACGTACGTTAAATATAATTATTATACTTTAAGGATATGTGATATATAATGATGTCACGAATTACCGACCGATTTTTTTATTTATATTCAGCGGGTTTATTAAGAGAGAAATGCAAATCGAATGGTGAAATTTTTAAGAAAATAATAAAGAATATATTATCAAGAAATCGATGTCTGGTGCGTTTTAATTTTTATTGTCAATAAAAATTATTTTTGAAAAATCAGTTTTTGCGTTTCAATGTTTATTTTCAAAAAAAATTATTTTTGAAAAATTATTTTTTGCAAAGTAAAAACTGAAACGCACCAGTCATCGATGCCTAAATATATTCTTTATTTTTTCCCAAAATTTCAGCATTATATTTGCATTTCTCTCTTAATAAACACGCTGAATGTAAATAAAAAATCGGCCAGTAATTCGTGACATAATTATAAAATATTTTAATAAAAAAGGCGTGTAAAAAGGCAAAACTGGCTGTAAAGATATATAAAAAGGATAAAAATAGTTAAATTAGAGATTGTGTTTAATAAACATTGTTAAAAATTTTTGTATTGTATCACATCCTTCACTCCTAAATTGTATTTAACATTTTGATATTGTAAATTAATAAAATGATGTAAAAATTAACAAAAGAAATATGTACGATATATAAGTATAAAATTATGATTATAATATTAAGTAAAACTTACATTTCACATATAATAAAAACAGCTCTCAATAAAGATGAAACCTAACCTAAAAAATATTGAAAAAACCAAAAAACACCTGCCAAAAAGAGGTCAAAAAGGTTAAAAATCTAACAAAAAAAACTGTTTTCTTGGAAATATCAGTTAAATTTAAAGAGCAAGGCTCACTGCTGCCACTGGTGGTAGAAATTTCAACCAGTATTGACGCGGGTAATTAGTTGAAAACGATCGTATGTCGTGTCATTGTAATATTAGACAAGCAATTAAAGAGTCTATTTGCTTCTCTCAGTTAGCAGCAAGTGTAATTTTAGTTCCATATTGGTGTGTAAGTAATTGTACAAAAAAAAAGAATAACTTGGAGAATATTTTACATGAGTATTTCTTGATAATCCACATTCAAAGAGGTTAGCTGTCATCTGTCAAATTTGGTCCATAGGTCAAAGTACATTTTCATTCTTTCCAATATGCGCATCTAAAAAAGTTTTATCAGTTTATTATCTGAATTTTTACCTGACAAATTATATGTTCAAGCAAGTGCTGTTTTCGCCGGTTAACTCTCTTCGGTTTCTCAGTAAAAATTTTACGTCACAGTAATTTTCATGATATGACTTTCTATTATGCACTTATTATTACGGAATCTCTCGTCCTGCGTAATATCTTATTTGTTTTGGTGTACTCAAGTACTTTCTTTTATTAATCTTGAGCAATTTTGAAATTGAAAATTAATTTTCAAGTCTGTCGGAAATTAGAATTTTTTTTTATATCTTCATAAGAAAAGATTTTGATTCATAGCATTTGGTGAACTTATAATTATTTCTGGTACTTATTCTGCTGTCTCACGAAAAAACCTAATTTCTATGGAGGTCATTTTTCCGTGCACGATCACCGAAATATAACCTCCATGGAAATGTGACTTACTAGGTTCTTCTGTGGACAGCAGTATTTTAATAAATACTCAATTTAAAAAAACTGGTGAACCCTCCTCGAGATGTTGAGTGGCTGAATAGATGCGAAAAAAGTTTGATCAAGAAAAGTAATTCAGTTCCGAGAAAATTAAGTTTTAATTTTGAGGTTGGGATTTCACGGGTTCTGAAAAGTGTCTTCAAATCGTGATGCGAAATCTAATATTTAATTTTTTTTTAAACTGATGACACGTCCCCGAGATATAGCGTTGCTAAACACAGAAAGGAAAGTTTGATCGAAAAAGTTATTCAGTACTGTGAAAATCAAGTTTTAGTGAAACGGTGTCGCGGTATGATAGAAGATTTTTCGCTTTTAGGTAGTGAAAAGTAATAAATGTTTCGCCTTTAGGTAGTGAAAAGTAATAAAATTTACATACTTTTTTGTTGAAACATGAAGTCATTTTAATAAATGGCTTTGCTGAATAGAATAAAAGATAGTTTGATCACAAAAGGTATTTATTTTTAATGAATATAAAAATTGATCGTTTAAGTTTTAAAATTTTATTCGTACTCGACTTTACAGAACAATGACTAAAATATAATTTTAATTGTTTTTGTTGGTGAAAGATTAAAGATATGTTTATTTTAGGTAGTAAATGAAATCTGGGGACAGGAATATGAATAGGAAAAGGTCTCAGAACTCGAGAAAATAAAATAATACATTTTTTTCACGATCGCGCAAATCTTTTTGCAATGCCTTTTGCAAACCCAACTCTTTATTACTAATGATTGCTACAATAAAAAATGCGGATCGAACAAATCCTTTCATCACGATGTGTATTTGATTTTTTAAGAATTTTCTAGCAAAAAACCCCATTTTCGAAAAAATGTCCCTTACCTCGTTTTGCATTGCAAACCTTCACTTTTGCGTTTAATACTTTTGAAAATCGGTTTCCTTTTTCAATCCAATTCAAATTATATCTTGTAATTCAGTATAAAAATTATATTCAATTCTATTTTTAATATTTTAGTTATTGTTGTGAATTGACACCTGTCACTGTTAGAAAATTAAATAACAATGACAATACAAAGTACAGCTATGATAATTACTAAGTTCACATATGAAATTGCATGTCTAGTATGTATATATCTCAAAGCCAGTCTGGATAAAAAAGTTGGCTATCAGGTTTAGTATCTCCTGGTCATTCGAAAAGGCCATCGAAATTATATTATATGAAGGAAAAATTTTATTTCTTATGAGTTCTGATCTGGTTTGTTCAAAAATATTGGCAGTTTCTGGACATGAACTAAATATGTGGTTAAGAGTCTGATTTTCATAACCACATATGCATTCAGGAGAGTCTATTAATCTAAGTTTGTTAAATAAAAACTCACTCGTTTTAACATGTCCGGTTCGGATTCTGTTTATTATTTTAATTTTAAATCGTGGTAATTTAGATTTGAT
>JBAGKK010317421.1:0-19751 GCA_037177015.1 Euceroptres primus
CAACAATAGGTAATCGTTTATAATATAAAAGATATAGATAAAATAAGACTTTTTAATAAAAAATTATAAATTATGACATATATACTTTTAAGTTTATTTATTCTGATGAGAAAAAAACTATCCGAAACTATCATTTTTTCACTAAATAACGTTTTACTTACATTTTTTGACATTTTCATTCGACGGAAAATACATGAGGTTGGCGTGTACGTACAGTACGTGTAACCTTTAAGAAACCTAACCCAAACTAGAAAACGGAAAGAAATATACACAGAATTAACATCTAGCTAATCAAAACAATTCTCGCGATGGCTATCATTTTTAAGTTCCTTATTTTTCAATAGAAATATTATTTTTTATATATTATTTTTACCCTACACATTTAACCACTATTATTAAACGTTTAGGTACTTTATATTTATTATAACCAAAACTGATAACCCAAAAAAAGTCAAAATGAAACCTTCAACACTTCGGACTTCGACTATATTCGGTAAATATCGGGTTTCTTCATTGCTGCCAATCCCAGGAAAAAAATTCTACGATTACCTACTATTTATTACCTACTGTTAGATTTTGCAACGTCAAATAAAAAGTGATAAAAAATTCACATATGTAGAAAACTAAAGGTTGGCGTCGAAGTATATTGTTCCTAAAGCTTCCAGCTTTGTTATGAATACAAAAACATAGCCCGGAAAAACTTTATTTCAGTGAAAACTATGAAGATAGAAAAGTCAAAATTTTGTTCTACCTGCAGAAAATCAGTTTTTTAACTCTCACACATTAATTATTAGTAGTAAATGAACAAAAATTCGTCTGATAATGTATAATCTTTGCCGAAATCTTATGATGACAAACTTTGTTAACATTCTTGGTCCATTTTCTGATTATTTAAAATTACCTACTGTAAAATATTACCTAGTATAGAACAGTCTCCCCTATTTTATTTGTATTTAAAAACATTTGAAGGTCGGTTGGCGAAAATTAGAAAATGAACATAAAATTATGAAAGGAAATTACTTAATTATTCAATTAATTACGAAAAATTTAATGAGTGTGAAGATGTACCATTAAAAACTAGTTTAAAACATATAATAAAAGACGCTAAAAATTATCTTTGAAGTGACCAAAAATATGACCGTTTCCTTGTATTACGTCACTCGATACATGTAAATCAAAAATTTCACATTGAACAAATTTTAATTTTTCAATTTAACCGTTACGGTCAACCAACGATTTATAATTTTCTGCTACAAATTAGGAATTAAGTATTTGTTCCTTGAGCATAATCACAGAAAGCTGAAGAACAACCGTGAGAAGTTATTTATAGACTTTTCGAAAACTTCTGATTATATTTCAAAGAGTATCCATGAGTGTTACGGTCGTTTTTAAATTTTGTACGCATACAATTTTTTTTTTTTTAATTATGATACCTCTCATAAGAAAATGAGCACAATGGTGCACAGATTCTCATGAATGAACATGATTCTGCTTTAATTAACTTGAAATAGATATTTTGTAATATAGCCTTATCTTATTTCGTCAGAGTTTAAGCATAAAAAGCATATGTGCTTAAGTTTCAGATGCATTAAAAATGCATAAATTATTCAATTTGAGTGGCATTAATGTGTAATTGATAAATGCAGATTCGCAAAATACTAACTGAATTGAGAGTTTATAAAAAATTAATAATTTGTTATTAACAATTATATTGTTATAAACAGCAGTCTATTTTGTTATGATTTTGAATATTTATTAAGTGACTTTTGTCCGTAATTCAATTTGAAATCATGTACAAGCATTATAAAAATAAATGGAAGTATATTTCTCATTGTTATAAACAAATAATATAAACAAATAGAGAGTTTAAGCAATTTTTGAAAGTTTGAGGTACTTTTTTTTTGGAAATTTATTTCAATTGGTTTTTCAGTGATATTCCGGAGCAGTGCATTGACATTTTATGAAAACTGTGATTGTTATAAACAAATGGCATAAACAATTTCGCTGTTTGTGCAATTTTTTAAGGTTTAAAGTACTTTTTTTTGGAAATTTGTGTCAATTGGTTTGCCAGTGATATTCCGGAACAGTAAATTGACATCTTATGAGAAATGTGAGTGTTATAAACAAATTCGCAATATAGGTCAATTAAAAGTTGTGTGCCGGATCGTAACAGGATCTCTTTTTCAAATCCTTTTTGGCTTCTTTTATTTCTGCTAGAAGCTCTTTTTCTTCATCATTTAAAGTCAATCAAGTTTTTTTTTAAATCTTCACATTATGCTATATGCAAAAAATACTTCTTTAAAGCGTAAACTCGTAAATTCAAATGATTATGATCCCTACTGTTTCGAAATATCACTGGCAAACGAATTGAAACGAATTTCCAAAAAAAGTACTTAAAACTTTAAAAAATTGCACAAACAGCGAATTTGTTTATATCATTTGTTTATAAAAATCACATTTTTCATAAAATGTCAATGTACTGCACCGGAATATCACTGATAAACCAATCGAAACAAATTACCAAAAAAAAGTACCTCGTTCAAACTTGCAAAAATTGCTTAAACTCTGCATTTGTTTGCATTATTTGTTTATAACAATGAGAAATATACTTCCATTAATTTTTATAATGCTTGTACATGACTTCAAATTGGTTTACAGACAAAAGTCACTTTGTAAATATTCAAAATCATTATAAAATCTCAGACTGCTCTTTATAACAATACAATTGTTAATAACAAATTATTTATTTATCATAAACTAAGTTTTTTGCGAATCTGCATTTATCGATTGCACATTAATGTCACTCAAACTGAACAATTTATGCATTGTTAATACATCGGAAACTTAAAAATTTTAATTTTTACAAAGTTTATACTTAAATAAAAAAAAAGGAGTAAACTGCGTTTAAAAATCGGCTCTCACAGATCTCTTGAGAATTTATTTAGCTTCCATTTAAAAAAAAAACTTCTAAATCGGTTGTAAATATAAGCCGGAATATTATTTTGAACATTTTTTCATCCAATGTCCACACTGTGCATGGCTGAAAATACATTTAGGGATTAAATATGTTATCTGAAGCGGCTACGAAATTTCCCCTTAAACAAAATATCTTTGTTTAAGATCTTTCAGGAAAAGTCCTTTTCCACATTGAATCCGGAGCTTTGTGATTTATCTGAGTCCGATATACTCATTACATTCTACGTACGCATTCCCGAGACAACGCACGACCGTTGTACGTTACCATTTAAGTCAGTGCAACAGAAAAAATTGAGTTTGTCGTAGACGGACTCACGAATGCATTTACATAAAACACGAAAGCTACCTCGTCCAATCGCACCGGTAGGAACGTGCTAACGTACAAGTCCTAAAGGCTGTTGTCACGTGGGCGAAATTCTCGCAAAGACAAAGGACGATCCTTTTAGTGTTGAATTAACAGTTACTTTGAATAAGTTGTAATCTGCGTAACATTTAAAATCCAAAATGACGAAGGTGTGGCCAGACAAGAAAAAGAATGAGGACTCAACCAACAGACGTCCCTTAATCTCAGTCATCATTCAATGTTTCTCTAACATGGTGGAAGAACTTTTCTCCAACAGAATCGATATTATTTATTAAAAATAAAATATTAAAATATTAAAAAAATAAATATTAAAACTGAAGAAGAAACAAAGTGTTTTCAGATATATATTGTTCTTTACTTCTAATATTTGAAAATTCTAAGATACAATGAAAAAAATGGTTAGTTGGGCCAACTACTTTGGTTTGTAACATACCTCTACTGCTTTATTAGTTGGGACAACTATCTTATTAATAGGTATAACTATTCTGTTTGATGCAACAGCAATTATAATAGTTACAACAACTAATAAAAGTTTGTAAATACTAGAATAGTCTGTAAATACTAAAATAGTTTGTAAGAACTAAAATAGTTTGTAAATACTAACATACTTTCGGGGGGAGGGGGCAGAACTCTAATCAGAACTTCTGGAACTCCAAAAATTTTCAAATTCAAAATTTTTGGGAACCTTTGAAGTCCTGTAGTTTTTTGGATTTTGGGTTCATTGAAAAATATCATGGGGCATTTTTATAGAACTCTTTTTTTTGGGGGGGGGGACTCTAATCAGAACTCCTGGAACTCTAAAAAATTTCAAATTCAAAATTTTTGGGAATCTGTAAAGTCCTGTAGGTTTTTGGATTTTGGGTTGATTGAAAAATGGCATAGGGCTTTTTTATAAAAATCTTTGGGGAAGAAAAAGAACTCTAATCATAACTCTTGGAACTCTAAAAATTTTCAAATTTAAAATTTTTGTGTATCTTTGAAGTCCTGTAGGTTTTTGGATTTTGGGTTGATTAAAAAATGTCATGGAGCTTTTTTATAGAACTCTTTCGGGAGGGTGGGAAACATAACTCTAATCAGAACTCCTGAAACTCTAAAAAGTTTAAAATTCAAAATTTTTGGAAACCGTTGAAGTTCTATAGTTTTTTGGATTTTGGTTTCATTGAAAAATGTGATGAGACTTCTTTATAGAACTCTTTCGGAGGGAGGAGGCAGAACTCTAATCAGAACTCCTGGAACTCCAAAAATTTTCAAATTCAAAATTTTTGGGAACCTTTGAAGTCCTGTAGTTTTTTGGATTTTGGGTTTCATTGAAAAATGTCATGGGGCATTTTTATAGAACTCTTTCGGGGGGGGGGGCAGAACTCTAATCAGAACTCCTGGAACTCTAAAAAATTTCAAATTCAAAATTTTTGGAAATCTGTAAAGTCCTGTAGGTTTTTGGATTTTAGGTTGGTTGAAAAATGTCATAGGGATTTTTTATAGAACTCTTTGGGGAGGAAACAGAACTCTAGTCAGAACTCTTGGAATTCAACAAATTTTCAAATTTAAAATTTTTAGGAATCTTTGAAGTCCTGAAGGTTTTTGAATTTTGGGTTGATTGAAAAATGTCATGGGGCTTTTTTGTAAAACTCGTCGAGGGGGGGGGGGGACACAACTCCGTCAGAACTTCTGGATTTTTGAAAATTTCCAAAATTAACTTTTTGGGTACCATCAAAGTGCTATAGATTTTTGGATTTTGAGTTAATCATAAAATGGCATGAGGCTTTTCGGGGGAGGGGGGGGGGGGGCAGAATTTCCATTAAAACTCCTGTAACTCTCAAAATTTGGAAATTCGAAATTTTTGGGTATCGTTAAAGTCTTGTAGTTTTTTGGATTTTGAGTTGATCGAAATAAGGCTTTTCGGTAGAGAACTCTTCGGCGGGAGGGGAGGGAGGGAGAACTTTGATCAGAACTCCTGGAACTTTTGAAAAAAATTTCCCCCCATTTTGAAAAATTGATGTTTTGAGCCTTTAAACGCTAGAACTATTGCTATAATCTATCAGGAACTCTAGAACTATTGAAGAGGAACTCAGAACTCTAAATAATAAATTGATTTTTTAATAGTGGGGGACTGACTTCACAGGGATTTTTTTTAGTGGTTTTTCCTTTGAAAGTAAATAAACATAAAATTTCTAGGGAATATATTTTTTTAATAAGAATTTCGAGTGCTTTTGCAGTTAAATAAGGTACCTCTATAGCTCCTTGAAGGGATCACAGACACGCCCCTGCATACAGGCGCAGTCTATTGATTATTGCAGTCTCCATAGAATATATAACGGCTCGATAAGTCTTATCAACTCGACCTACTTTTTAAAGAGAGGACTCTCTCGTATCACGAGGGCGTCAACGGTTCTAAAACCAGAAGAAAGATATCTCGATGGCATAACTAAAGTACAATCGCGATTTGAAGCAGTTAAATACGGATATGCACTAAGGAAAACATATGAATTGTATCATAAAATACATTGCTATTCAACAACATGAAAAGAAAACGCAAAATATAATATTCGATGAAATTATTTTCTTCATTTAAAAGGAAACAGTCATTTCAAAAAAATATTACTTCTGGGTGTTTATCAATTCATCCACAGCAGACTGCGAACTGATTGTTTCCATTTTAATCTATGATGGAATAAATTATAGGTTTCTGCAAAAGCGATTATGTTTTGCAATGAATGAGGCTGTCGACCTACAAAAGCTCGTTAAACTTTCATATTCGCATCTGGACGTAAAAACAAAACAATTAAGCTTCTGACTTATACGAGTGAGTTGTTTTACAAACAAGTTGACATGCGTATGTAGACATCGGGCACTCTCAGGTGCGAGTGTGGGTGACTATTGTTCTCACTAATGTATGGTACTAGACATACGCATACATGAAATACGATTGCAACCTGCTTGGGTAATGCATAAGAATGTATAAGTTACCATACGTGACCATGGCCGTGTGTGGTCAGTTGCAAGGTCGTAATAAAAAGTTCTTTACCACCTCGTCACAAATGAGTTTGACCGCAAAATTTATAATCCAACTGTTAAAATTACATTTCAATCTTGTTATGTCAAAAATTCGAGTGCCTTTGTAATTTGAGTTTTGCAAAATCAGCATGTTTTAAAAATTGCCTATGACATTGTTCTAAAAAGCCTGCGAAGCCTTAAAATTTTGAATTTGCTCCTAAATTTTCATTATAATAGAATATACAACGTATAATTTTATTAAAACCGGGATAAAATTATAAATAGTTTATAGTAACGAATAACTGCATTTTCGAGAACAAATTTTACGAACAAAATGAGTCCTTAATTTTTGATTGTTTTCTCCTTTCGAAATTTTCTAGTTTCACGCCTGCCAGCGACGTTCTAGATTGAAAAAAGTGGAAACAGTGATCATTCTTTTAAGAAAGTGGCCAAAAGTGAGCAACCAATTTTCGGTTAGATTTTCGAATTATCAATTATGATATTAACGAATTTTTCAGTTTACAACAAATCAAATTTCTGAAATAAGTCTGCTGCAATTCTCCAGAATCTTATAAAAAATCCTCAAAAATCTTACGATTTCTATCTAGAAAATACAATTACGATTTCTGTCTAAAAATATTCCGCAAATTTCTAGACTTTCAAAATCTTCGGAACTCTAAAATTGTATAAAACGTTTCATGAAATCTTCTATAACTTTCGATAACCTTTTAGAATCGTTTAAAATACCTATTCATCTGAAATCCCTCAAAATCCTTTAGAATCTTCCAAGTTTTTTGGAACTTTTGAGAATCTTCCTGACGCTTCCTGATTCTTCCAAACTTTTTTAAGATCCTCAAGCATTTTCTAGAATGCTTGAAAATTCTAGAATTTTCTAAAATCTTCCAAGACCTTTTAAGCCCTTAGAGTTATCCAGAATTTTTCAGAGTCTTCTAAAATCTTCTAAAATTTTCAAATAAACTCCAAAATTTATTATAATTGTCAAAAATATTCTACCCTGAATCAGAATCTTTTAGAATCTTTAAAAATCTTTCGAATTCTGCCATAAACTTTTCAAAAATCTTCTAGTCTCTTCCCCATTTTTTTTTCTAGATTTTCAAAAAGTCTATAAAATTTTAGACAGATTCCGCAAATTCTAGTCTCTACCAGATTTTTTCTAGATTTTCAAAAAGTTTATAGAATTTTAGAAAGATTTTGAAAATAGTCTAGAAAAATTCTTCAGATGAGTCTTTTGTAGATTTTAGACTTTTAGAGGGTTCAAAATGATTCTACAGAATTCTGGAAATTCTAAAGTTCAGAATATTTTTGAGGATTCTAAAAGATTCTGAAACGCTGGCATATTTTGTAGAATATTAAAGAAGTTTAGGATATTCTAGAAGAAAATGGAAGAATTTAGAATATTTTAGAAGATTTTATAATATTTTGGAACAGTGTATAATATTTTTAAAAACTTAAATAGATGTTGAAAAAATTTTTTAAGATTAAAAAGACTCTGGGAGAGTCTGGAAGATTATGTGTCAGTTTGAAATTCTATAGAAAAATTCTAACAGATCCGAAAAAATGTTTGAAAATTATGGAAGATTTAAGAAGAATTTGGAAGATGTTGAAAGAGTCTGGAGGATTCTGAAAGACTATCTGAAGAATTTTAACGGATTTAAAATAAGTTTTTAACATTTTGTAGGATTTAAAGAAGTTTTTGGAGTCTTTGATATACCTGGGAAAATTTTTAAATAATAAGCTTTTAAAATGTGACAAACAAAGTTACATTTCAATATGTCAATAAGTTTCATGGGAGAACGAAATTTAAACAAAATTATTTCTATTTTCAATGAAAAAGTGATAAAAGTGACCCAAATTTTTTAAAAAGTGGAAAAAGTGACCAAATTCAGAAAAAGTGATTAAAGTGACCCTCTTCTAAAAAAAGTGACTCGCTGACAGGCCTGTAGTTTTAATCTTTGCAATATTAAACGTTTTTGAATTTGCCTTTATTTAATTCTTAATATATATTTTTTGAATCTAGAAGGGAGTAAAACCGATAAAAAATAATCTGAAGTCACCGGTTTCAAGTTTAGTTGCAGTTTTCAAAGAACATTTTTCCGATTTGAGTTTATATTATTTGGTAATGCCGATTTATTAATTTTTTTTGTGAATATTCTCTGCTGCAAAAATATTTGCTCCTTAAATAAATAATTTTTAAGGATTTAGCCTGGGCATTTTGGATAGATTTTTCATGACCTTTTCATTGGTTATAAGAATCATTTGAAAATTTCGAAATTCGAAGTAGATTTATCAAAATCAAAAATAAAATCGACTTTTTTTAAGATAGACACTTTTGATTTTAAAAAAATATTTTAGAAAAAAGCTAAGGTTTTTTTTACAAGGAAATCCTTAAGAAGCAAAAAGAACTTTTTTTGTTTTCGAGAAACTGAATTTTAAGAAACCTGTTATTCTCAAACAAATTTTCCTATGGGCGAAAAAATGACGGAAAATTTTATGCAAATAATGACATAAAACTAGATATTCAAAAAAAAAATTTTGTTGATTATAGAATTTTTTAAAATTGGAAAAAATAAATTTTATGAATTTGGTTAATTGCACGTTTTAAGTATGCAAAAAACATTTGTATTTATTATATTATGCATATTACATGTGATTTGCTCATTAGAAATGCGCAATATTAACCAAATTCAAAAATTTTCATTTTTGCTAATTTTTTTAAAAATTCGAAATTCCAAACATTTTTTTAATATCTATTTTTATATTATTTTTTATTACCAAAAACTATACATCTATCATTCTAACGCTTTTCCTTAAAAAAATTCCAGGACTTTTCCAGGTAAGAAATAAATTTTTCCAGTTATTATTATTTAATTATTAACATATAAACTTTCATGGAAAAAATCTTTTTTTCTTGAACCTGTACGGTAGAAATAATTTAAACAACTAAATGAACCATATAAAATATTTATTATGCGATTTATGAAACTCTTGAGTTTAGCTAACTGTATTTATCTGTATAAGCTTAGAAAACTATGTTGTAAGGAAATACTCTCTGAGAAGAATTAGTATTTTTCTACTAAATCAATTCATTAAATCTTTTGAAATCCCAAAAAATTCTCTACAGAGGATTTTCGAGTGTTTTAGAATCTCCCAGAGACTTCCTAATTTTTTCAATATCTTCCATAAAATTCTAAAATCTGCTAGTCTCTTCCAGACTTTTTCTTGAAGATTTGAAAAAGTCTACAGAATTTTAAGAAGATTCTAAAAATAGTCTAGAAAATTCTTTAAGATTATTAGAGTCCTTTGCAGACTTGAGAGGGTTCCAAAGGATTCTGCAGAATTCTAATACAGTTCAGAATAATGTGCTTCAAGTTCTGAACGTTCAAATGAACGAAATTTTTATTTGATTTTATTTTAAACTAAAATTTTTTCTAAAATATTGGTTTATTGATATAGAAACTAATGTTATGATAAAGAAGCTCATTATATTTCTGATTATTTTGTGGATTGAACGATATTTCAAGATAAGTTTCAGTTTAAAAAAAAGTTCGTTCATTTAAACGTACAAAACTTCATGTAAATTTCAGAATATTCTTGGGGATTCTAGGAGACTTTAGAAGATCATGGAAGAGTTCAGAAGATTTTAGACGATTTTAGAAGATCCTGTAACATTTTAGTATAGGTATTTTGTAGAATATTAAAGAATTTTTAAGAATTCTTTAAGATCGTATAAAATTATTATAAGAGAATTTAGAAAATTCTAAAAGATTATAGAAGAATCCAGAAGAATCTAAATGAATGTAGATTTTAAAACAGCCTAGAATATTGTGGAGAATTTTTACAGATTTCAGATAAGTTTTGAAGATTCTAAAGAATTTGAGAGCAGTTCGATAATCTTTTGTAGACTTTGGAGGATTCTAAAAGATTCTGTAGAAAATTCTAGAGGGTTTCGGAATGTATTCAGAAAATTTTAGAAGATTCCGGAAGAACCAAGTATATGTTGTAGAAAATTGCAGAATTTTGGGATATTATTTTATAAGATTATTGTAGGAGAACTCAGAAGATTTTAGATCAGTCTTATATATTTTGGAGAATTTTTAAGGATTTTATATCAGTTTTAAACATTCTAGAGGATTTTAAGAGATTTTACTTTCCAAATTTTAAAAATTTGGAAATTATTTCCAAATTATGGAATTAATTTCCAAATTTTAAAAATTTGGAAATTATGGGGAATCGAAGAAAACATTCAAAGAGTTTTTGCATGTCACAAGTTTCTATTTCTCATAATTCTTGGAAAATTATTCGGAAAGTTGAATATAAAAAGGTAAAAAGGTAGAAAAAGGAATGAAACTATAAAAAAGTGATTGTAGGAGATTTTGAGAATAAGAGGAGAAAAAGGGGAATAGGGGACTGATTGTGATCCCTGATTTTGTAATATATTGTAATTATAATTTGTTGAATCAAAAAAAATTCCCTGGTTCTTTGAAGATTTTCCCTTGTTTTCACTATTTTTTAATTTCCAGACTTTCCAGAATTTTCTGACCTGTAGTAACCCTGTCATTTCAAGAATACTACTAATTTAAATGTAAAGAGATAATTCCAGAACTATGAGTGAAATTCAAGGACTTTTTCAGGCTTTTCCAGGTAAAATAGAATACAAGGACTTTTCTAAATTTTCAAGGATTTTCAGAACGCTAGATGGCTAGACAACCTGTGAAGTTTTTTACTGTAATAAAGGGTCACGGCTCGTTGATTTATAATTAAATAAATAAATAAAAAAAGAAAATATTTTTTGGTAAAATTACCATCCAGTAGGACAACATAGTCTAAATTTGAGCACGATCTGAAATATTCCATTTTCGGGTTGGGACATTCGAAAAATAAAGCCCCAGATGTTCTATTAAAATTAGAAACCTGTAGAATTCAGGTCTTTCCTAATTCCATTACTTGATTTAAATTTAAATGACCTAAAAGATACTTTTTAATACAAAGTCTCAGGTAATTTCTAATTTAAACGCTTAACTGCCGTATTTTAAAATTCTGCGTGAAAACTCGGAGTAAAAGTGCAAAAAGTATTTGTAAAAGACAGTATAAAAGCAATTTAAGTAAAAGAAAGTTGGTGTCCTCCCAGGCAGCAGTACACCTCACAGGCGATAGTTTGAATGGGACTCGTCCAATTCAAGTTTCCTTCCCGTGTCTTTCTTCCTGGCCTTCTTCTTGCACAATCCGACCACCGCACCGGCGAAGGTCAGAGGAAGGCGCAACCAGCGTGGTTTTAATGTAAGCTCCGATTGAAATGCAGCTCACGACGGAGCCGAGGACGCCGACAAGTCTGCCTGCGCAGCTTGTTCGCTGAGCTGTCCCCGTGTATTCCTATATTCCCCTTTCGTCGCTTTATCTCATCTTATCTTTGTGTAATGTATAGTATATAGTGTGTACATTGGTTACGGTATCATTTTCGCCCAATCCAGAGACCTGAGCGTCAAGTCTCATGTGCAAGGACTCTTTCCTGCTGAAGTAGAAAAACGTGTCTTGCAAAATTTACAGTCCTATATTTTCACCCCCAAGCCTCGGGAGAAAAATGTATAGCTTGAAAAGACCGTTATTTTATTCGGGATCTGGCCTTTATATAAGAGAGCGAAAGGCATTTACGGCAGATATTAAATTTATAAGAGACTTCTTTTATACAGATTTGGATCTTTTATGCAAATGCTCTTTTTAGAGAAATGACTTTATTTGACTTTTCAGGACAGAAATTTAATTTTGAATATTATCAAAATTAGAGGAATTTCTCACGAAAAACAGCGACCGAATCCATTTCACATTAGGCAGGTTATACACTTGAAGAATCGTACTTGTAGAATCGTAGAAAATTTGTTGTTTTTTAGAGGAAATTAGGCCATACGTATTTTTGCGATTTAAAAAAAAAAAATTTCTACGAAGTTATGGGTATTTGAATTTTTTGCTTTGTTTTTCAAAAAAACCTAAATTTTTTTTAAACTTCTATGACTTTTGACCTAATTAAGATATTTAAAATTTCTTCCCAAATTCTGGTAGCGTTTATGGGTGATTGCCAAAAAGTTGAACATTTTAAGTCCCTGTCATTTTTCACATATCATGTGATTAATTAATTTTTTCTAAATATATCTGAGCAAAGTACTCATATCAGGGTACAATTTAGAAAAGTTTCAAAATTTTAGACGACTTCGTTTAGATCTAGAAATTATAAGTAAAAATGTTTGAAAAATGTCAGGTTACGCGATGTCCCAAACTACAAATTTAAAATAGAAAATTGCTAAATAATATCAAAAATATTTTCTTTAATAATTTGGGTTTATGAAAATCGATTGAAATTAGTTGCAAAAGATGATTAAGGAGCGATAAGTTGAATATTTTACAATTAAAGATACGAAAAATCGCTCCAAAGTCTGTCCCCAAGTTTTGTGTCAGGTTTTACGATTTTGCTAGTTTAAGATAAAACTCGAAGATCGTGATTCAAACTATTCAAAATACGACGTAGATTTGTTAAGATATTTTCCATTTTTTAAATAATTTTTTCCTGTTTTTGGAATATTTTTAAACAAAAAAATGTTAAGAAAATAGTTTGCACAATTAAAAAAGTTGTACAAAAAGTTCTTTTACTCATTTATAATATCTTGCAACATTTCCGACAAAAATAAAAAAATTCAATTTTCATGCACAAAAAATTTTCTTGATTCCTGAAAATACCCACCTGGCTATTTTGTTAAATATATTTTTTTTTAAATGTAGGTTTATATAAAGAAGACTTCCTGTGAGTTTTGCGTGGGCTAAACAATTTTATGGCCGGAAAATTATTTTGCATAAAATCGAATTTTCGCATTTTTCTCGAAAACAACGACAGGTACAAAAAAATGTTAAGAAAATAGTTTGCACAATTAAAAAAGTTCTACAAAAAGTTCTTTTACTCATTTATAATATCTTGCACCATTTCCGACAAAAATAAATTCAATTTTCATGCACAAAAAAATGTTCTTGACTCCTGGTTTATGGAAATACCCACCTTGTTACTTCGTTAAATATTTTTTTTAAATGTACGTTTATATAAAGAAAACTTCCTGTAAGTTTTGCGTGGGCTAAACAATTTTATGGCCTGAAAATTATTTTTGATAAAATGGAATTTTCAAATTTTTTGCTGAAACAATTTAGGTAACAAAAATAATGTCAAGGCAGGAAATTGTTTGCCTAAAAAGTTTTCGACGAATGAAAACGCGAGAGTTGAAAAAGGTGCCGTCCATCCTGGGAATACAAAAATGTCACATATGAAAGATGAAAATTGATGAAGGTGATATGAAAATTTCTTACATGGCCAAAACTGCTAAATACGATTGGGTTCCTAAATTATCTACAGAATCCAATGATTCCTCTTCGAATCTCGAGGATCTAATAAAGAATCTGAAGAAATAAATAATAAAAATCTGGAAACGTGGGCCCAGGTATTATTTTTTTTTAAACTGAGATTCAAACGAAGTTTTTGTATATTGTTGAAAAATATCAGGAAGAATATAAAATATATTTAAAGATATTGAATATAAAAACTTTTTAGGCAAACAATTTTTCGTCTTGACATTATTTTTGTAACTTAAATCGTTTCAGCAAAAAATTTGAAAATTCGATTTTATGAAAAATAATTTTCTGGACTTAAAAATTGTTTAGCCCACGTAAAACACAGGATATCTTCTTTATATAAACGTACATTTTTTTAAACTATTTAACAAAATATGGGTATGGGTATTAATGGGTATTTATTCATTTATTTTATTTATTGGTATTTTCATAAACCAGGAGTCAAGAACATTTTTTGTGCATGAAAATTTAATTTTTTTATTTTTCTCGGAAATAGTGCAAGACATCATAAATAAGTAAGAGAACTTTTTGTAGAACTTTTTTAATTGTACAAACTACTTTCTCAACATTTTTTCGTATCGGTTTTTCGTATCGAAAAAAATGCGAAAATTCGATTTTATGAAAAAAAATTCTCCTGGCCACAAAAGTTATTTAGTCCGCATAAAACTCGCAAGATGTCTTCCCTATGACAGTACAAAATTGAACAAAAAATTTTTAAAAAGTATAAGTGTGGGTTTTTTGAGAAAATTGACTATAAATATTTTTAGAAAAACTGCCGTTATTTTGTTAATTTTGTACATTTTATATTTTCTGGCGGATTTCGTAAGAAGGCGATAAACGCTACAAGAATCTGGGAAGAAATCTTAAATATCTTAATCAGGTCAAAAGTTATAGAAGTTTAAAGAAAAGTTCGGGTTTTTTTTCAAAAAAACAAAGGAAAAAATTCAAATACCCATAACTTCGTAGACAATTTTTTTCACAAATCGCAAAAATACGTATCGCCTATTTTCCTCTAAAAAACAACATTTTGTCCCCGAGAGATTCTGCGACTTCAAGTGTAGAACCTGCCTGATTTGAAATGGATTCGGTTACGTGACTTGCAAAATTTACAGACCTATATTCAACCCCAAGCTTCAAGAGAAAAATGTATAGCTTGAAAAGACCGTTATTTTATTTAGGATCTGGTTTTTATATAAAAGAACGAAAGGCATTTAAGGCAGATATTAAATTTATAAGAGGCTTCTTTTATACAGATTTAGATCTTTAATGCAAATGCGGTTTTTAGAGAAATGATTTTATTTAACTCTTCAGGACAGAAATTTTAATTTTATAGATTATCAAAATTAGAAGAATTTCTCACGAAAAACAGGTGGCCACATTTTTCCGATTGTATGGTAAATCTGATACTCGTGACCGGTATACTTATCTATAATCTCATATGAGCCTAATATATATGTATATGTGATTAGATCCGCTGCCATCCACTGTTATTTTCCCTCGACCATTTCAACGCGCACATTCAGAATAACACCCAGTATTCATCATCCCATAATACCAAGTACTAAAAAAGTAAAATTTTCCCAGTAATCTCTACGCGTGAAAGCGTTCGTCTCGAGCATATCACTTCAGTGTGAAATCTCACTTTCTCACGCCGCCGCTACCGCCACTAATTCAAAGCAGATCCGAAGGCAAAGAGCCTGTAATTACGCCATGGAATCGGATACAGCGTAATCTTGTTTACCAAAGAGACAGATATATTGCCCGCCAATTAAACGTTCCTGCTTGAGATGCAGAAAATTCGTTTGTCTAATATGTGTTGTGATTATATTGTGTACGAGTATATAGTATGCATATACATATATATGGGTGATTCTCCATAGGGAGGGCACTTTTGTGTCGAAGAGATAAATTGTTTAAATTATTTGTAATATCAATATGAGACTCGGTAAAAATCTTCATTTTAGAACTTCACAACATGATTTGCGATTTAAAAAACTGGTTTATAAAATCATAAACCAGAATAAAATAACATGAAATACCCGAAAAATGGTTTTAGAGCATGTCCACAAATACGCGAGGCACACTTTAGAGTCATATAGTGAATGTAAACTAAACTGTTAACAAATTATTGATTAATGTTCTTGAAAAGTAACTCAAACTGTACAATTTTCAGCTTTAATATTTTAATTTAACTATAATATACATAACAATATATATTAAAATATGGATGTTTCCGAAAATTTTGTAGGCATATTGCTAAAGTTTAACTGTGATGATTAATTTTCTGGGTCCGGGTCATGGGGCGAACTGATAGAAAATATTACCCGTCTAATAAAATTTTACAAAAAAAAATGATTTAAAAGATGATTTTGTGAAAAAAATGATTTTGTTTTGGTTGTACAAGTAACAAAATGAAGTGACAAAAATTTGATGAATTTGAATTAATTTTTTTTGTTAAAAAAAAGTTTAAAAAAATTTTTTTTTGATTTTTTTTTTGCTTTTTCTTGTACCAAGTAACAATTTATCATCTTGATAATTCTTATTTGCTGAAATTCTAAAACATTTTCTTATTCTTTGGTTAAATGAACCATAGATAGATAATGCATGACGTCAAAAAGTCCTAGAAGCATTTGAAATGACTTTTAAGCGTGACTAGTTTCAGAAATTTGTTTATGATGCTAATACATCTAATAAGAGCAAAAAACAATTATTTGAATACATTTTTCATTTTTATTTTACTTTTTCCAAAAATGCCCTTTGTATGGAGAATCACCCATATAATACATTCAGGTGCACAAGATTGACTTAAATCTGCACACAAGCTAGTTCACTTGCACAGTAAGATATCCTAAAAAAACTCAATGTTTTTTTTTATGACGCACCTCCTAAACTTGTTCTATTTGATGAAAAAATAAATGCATGTTTTTCTTTTCTTTTTAAAATAATTCTAAACCGTGGTCCTGGGGCCTTAAACTGCCCCAAATTGATTAAAATGATTAATTAATGTTAATTTTCGTAAATATAATAATTGTTTGCCAGGGAATACAACTGATGGTGCCATACGTTCAGAAAAAAAAATTGACACAATATTATATTTATTATACCAATATCATTTTTCTCTTATTACTAATAATATATAACTACGAAGTTTATATTTATTTTACCAATATCATTTTTCTCCAATCACTAAAAATATATAATTACGAAGTTCGATGTTATATATTATTAGTAATTGGAGAAAAATGATATTGGTAAAATAAATATATCTTAACCTCTATAAACGGTAGTTTTTGTCGCTTAGGGGTAGTATTTTTGGTCTAATTGGGTCAAATTTTTTTTCTGAACGTATGGTACCATCAGTTGTATTCCCTGGGAAACAATTATTATATTTACTTAAATTAACATTAGTTAATCATTTGAATCATTTTAGGACAGTTTAAGGCCCCAGAAACACAATTTAAAATTATTTTAAAAAGAAAAGAAAAATATACATTTATTTTTTCACTAAACAGAACAAGTTTAGGGGGTGCGTCATAAAAAAACATTAAGTTTTTTTAGGACACCATATTGCAAAGTGGACATATATGTATGTATATTAGGGTGGTCCAAATTTTTTTTTCGAATTTTCATGCATATAGCCCCAAAATTTATTCACATCCACAAAAAATAAATGCGTTTTTTTGTTGAAAAAAATGATAGGTTTCACAAGCCCCATGAAGTTTAACACGTATTTTCCAAAAGAAAAAAATACGTTTTCGTAAATTTTATTCAGAATCGTCAATATTAAGTGAATCGAGTTGAAATTCAACATTTCTCTTCACAATTAGCCATAGAATACGAATTGAAAATTACTTTTTAAATATCAACCTCATAAGTCTGTTTTATAGGGTCCAAAAAAACCCCATAAGTGAAAAATTGGGTTTTGCGAGTTTTTGGCGCTAATTATGATTTTTTTGAGGATTTTTTAGCAACAAATTGTTTGTTGCTAAAGAAACGTAAGATAACTCTAACACGTAAAATACTACTTTCTACTGATAATTGTATGTTTAAATAAATTGTTGAAACAATTTATTTTTGTTTATAGCACTTTTCTCTTAGAATAGAGTTAGAAAGCCGCGGGTTTTTTTCAAATTTTTCAAACTGTTTTCAACTTTTCAGTTAGAGTGAGGCAATAATCAATTAAATTTGACAGAAACAATTGTAGAAACTTTTAATTATTACTTATAACAATTTTCTCTTAGAATAATGCTAGAAAGTTGCGGTTTTTTCTAAAATTTTCCACTTCTTGTCCAGTGTTCAATTACATTGAGGTAATGATTAATTCAAGTTAACAGAAATAATAGTTTAAATAATGTGTTAAAATTCAAGAAATTCAAATCAGACCGAAATCAAATTCAAAAATCCCATTTAACGTCCAATAATCAAGTTAATATGCAAACTCTTGAGAAAAACCCAAGAATCCACCGACCAAATTTGGTCGGTGCATTCTTGGTTTTTTCTCAAGAGTTTGCATATTAAATAATGTATTTTATTTTTAATAATATTCTCTTTGAATAATGCTAAACAGTTGAAGTTTTTTCTGAAATATTCCACTTTTTGTCCACTTTTCTCTTAGACTGAGTTAATAATTAATGCAATTTAACAAACATAATTGTCTAAACAAATTATTATCATTTATCTTCTCGTATAGTAATGCTAGATAGTTGCGGTTTTTTTCTGAAATTTTTAACTTTTGTTCCTTTTCACTTAGTGAGGTAATACTTAATGCAAGTTTACAAACATAATTGGTTAAACAATTTATCGTCGATTATAACATTATTCTCTTAGAATAATGCTAGAAAGCTGCGGTTTTTTCTAAATTATTCCTCTTTTTGTCCACTTTGTAATAAGAGTAAAATAATGATTATTTCAAGTTAACAAACATAATTGTTTAAACAAATTATTATTATTTTTCATAATATTCTCTTTGAATAATGCTATAGAAAGTTGCGTTTTTTTTCTGAAATATTCAACTTTTTCTCCACTTTTCGCTTAGAGTGAGTTAATAATTAATGTAACTTAACAAACGTAATTGTTTAAATATCATTTATAACTATCTTCTCCTATAATAATGCTAGATAGTTGCGGCTTTTTTAAAAATATTCAACTTTTTGTCCACTTTTCACTTAGTGAGGTAATAGTTAATGCAAGTTAACAAACACAATTATTTAAACAATTAATTATTGTTTATAACTATCTATTCTAGAGTACCGTCATACGGGGCAACTTCGGACATGTGGGATAAATTCGGACAGCCCTAAATTGATACTTTAAATTACACAAAACGGTTCTAACTAGAATATGGAATCAGTTTAAGCCTCAACTGGTTCCAGATCCTAATTAAAACCACTTTGAGTAATTTAAGCGATGAATCTAGGACTGTCCGAAATTACCCCAAATTTCCGAAGTTGCCCCGTTTGACGGTAATGCTAGAAATTTGCGCTTTTTCTGAAATTTTCAGTGTTGCTTTGACTTTTTAGTTATGAACAAATAGTAAATGAATATCAACAAGAATCATTTTTTGAATAGTATTTTATTTTTTCAAAGTGAAGTATTTTTATTCTTTTGCTAATCTTCTAAAAATATTAATTTAAACCAAAAAAAAAAATGTACAAGTCCTTTACAGACCCACTCCCCCCACCTGCTCTTAATTATTCCATCCTTTGTTTTTATCTCTACTGAAAGATAGCCTTTTTGTTTAAAATAATGTTTTTAAAACATTATTAAAAGTGTAAAAATATTTCACTTTGAAAAAAATAAAATACTGTTTAAAAAATGATTCTTGTTGATGTTCATTTATTATTTGTTCATACATAACTGAAAAGTCAGAGAAAAACTGAAGGTGCCAGAAAAAAGCTCAAATTTCTAGCATTTATTTAAGAGAAGACAGTTATAAACTATAGGATTATGGGATAAATACAGTCTAGGAATCGAGGTTAAATAAAATAATATTTCAATTCGATTAAAGTTCTCT
>JBAGKK010317529.1:124-19750 GCA_037177015.1 Euceroptres primus
TCAATTCAAAGGATAGTCAATTTTCCTATTTTGTAAGTTGAAAGATTTGAATTCTAAGGATCTAAAATCAATCAAGGATCAAACTCAATTCAAAGGATAGTCAATTTTCCTATTTTGTAAGTTGAAAGATTTGAATTCTAAGGATCTAAAATCAATCAAGGCTCAAACTCAATTCAAAGGATAGTCAATTTTCCTATTTTGTAAGTTGAAGGATTTGAATTCTAAGAACCTAAAATAAATCAAGGATCAAACTCAATTCTAAAATTTAGTTTGAATTTTAAAAGTTAAAAGAAAAAAATTATACAATCTATGAAGGAATGAATCATTAAATTTTAAGGCTTTCAAATGCAGCGATTTCAAAATTCAAAGATTTCCGAACTTGGATATTTCCAAGTTCGAGGATCTTCGAATTTGGATATTGTAAAATTCCACATTTAATGAGTTTAAAATTTTGATATTGTCAAATTCGAATTCTTACAAATTTAAATATTAAAGAACCTTCAAATTCAAATTTGAAGGATTTTGAATTCCAAGAAATGAAAAGAAATTAATCAATTAATAAAAACGAATAAACCCAAACGATTTTTTTTAAATTCAAAAATTTCCTTACTATTCGGTGGAGAATTTTGTCTCTCGTCGTCTTCAATGTCAGTCGGAGGACTCGAGGCACCTTCATTCTGAGAAAAATCTGTGCTGTATCTCCTGACATTTTCAGTTACAGAACCATTGCTCCTTGGTCTCGTTTCATTTTCGCCGTTATTTCCTTGTCCAAGTCGGGTTCTCAAAATTGGCATGGGATCGATTTTGGCCACCATTGATGATGCTATTGATGATGCCATTGATGATGCCATTGTTTTCTTTTTCATCAATGGAGATGACATTTGATCATAAGGTCTGCTCGGTGCAGAAAATAATTGAGAATGATATGAAGAAAGTGCAGGATGTTGAGCAAATGGAAAAGCTGGCGTGGACCAATATCCTTGAGAAAGAAATTGACTTTGGCTTTGTCCATGATTTTGTCCATGAGAAGCGTACAAATTTTCTTGAGTTGACGTGGGAGAAACGTGGCCATGCTGTTCATTTCTTGTACGATCAATTGAAGTGGATGCTGAAGAATTTAAATGCTCCTGTAAATAAAATAAATTTCTAATTGATACCAATTTTACATTCCTTTCTAATTTATTATAATTATCAACTGAAAATTAACTTCGATCAGATTTCGAAACTAAGTTAAGTTTTAGAATTTTATTTAGAAAATTTTGAAAATTTAGAAAATTAAGTTCCTTTGGCCCAGTTGACTGAATTTATAACAAGCCGAAAAATTGTATTTAAAAAAATTAATTTAAAAAATTATATTTTCCTTACAAGGAGAGCTGGTGTTTTCTCCTCTCGGTTATTATTCACTATAATGCTTTTCTTTACGAGATTGTCCAGACCTTTGACCTTGAAATAAAATGAAATAGTTTTATTTTTTATTTTTTTTTAGGCGACTAAGAACCACTCATAATCGAGAAATGGATTCTCTGAGTGGTGACAAAGTCTGGGGCTTAATGTCTCTGTATGAAATATTTTTATCAGACCAGACATTTACATATCTCCATGAATCATATCATGAATTGAATGATAAATACTAATCAGGCCTGACGAGAGGGGGGGGGGGATAACGGGGAGATTCTCCCCGGGCCCGGAGTTTTCGAGGGGGCCCGGATTTTCCGGAACTGAGAGAAAATAAATTTTTTTTAAATAAAATTATTACATCAGCCTGAATTCTAAATTTTCCATAGGGACCCATCACCCTCCCCCCCCGGGCCCGGTTTTCCCCTTCTACGGGCCTGATAATAATAATGATAATAAATAATACAATACAAATGATAACAAATGATAATGATAATAAATAATACAATACAAATAATAACAAATAATATAAAACAAATACTAAAAAACAATAATTCAAATATAAATAAATAATATAATGTGAAAATCAGATATTAATTATCGCAGTATCATCAATCAGATGTATTAATCTTAGTAATTTTTTTTTAATACCTGAAGGCTTTCTGCAAGTTCTAAAAAGTCGGATAAATCGTCCTGTGCTACATTGACTTCTCCCCTGTATATATATTCTACAATAGCAATAAGATTTTTGTATTTTGTTTCCCTACTCAATACAACAATGTACTGGTCACTTGGACCATGGATATCACAATTTTGTTGAATAAAGTTCGAGGAAGCTGCCAGCAAAATTTTATGGCATTTTATTTTTTTTCCTCCTTCTACGACAAATGTTAAGTCTGTGGAATCCTCATTATGCCTCAATTCTTCAAAGACGGATATCAAATTAGATTGATGGTTGTTCCACCTCAAACAGTATGTCTGAGGTTCCGACTCCATCGTTATGCCGATTTTCCAATCCTGAAAATTAATATAATAAGAAAATTAATTATAATTAATTATTATATTATATGCATGAAGAGAATGGAGAGAAAGTTATTCTGTATTTTATCAGATTTTTAAAAAATTGTTTAAAGGTCGCTGAAGTTGTTTTTTGTTTTGAAACGTGATCTTTAGGGTGTTATAATTTTTATTTTCTACAGGTATAAATTTTTCATCAAAACTAAAGGTAATATTTTTTTACAGAGGTGTGCAAAGAAAAAATTTTACAAATTTTTACAAATTTTTGTCATATTGAGCAAAAAATTTTAATTGAGTGTTTAACATCCCTAAAGATTTTGGGATAAATTTAAGTTTTGAGGATCGAAATCGACCATAAAAATGTTTTTTAAACTATGAAACTGACAGGGAATATTTATAAAGTAATAAGTAATAAAGTAATAAAATAATAATAAAGATAATAAGTTCCTGTACCATCATCAAGAAATAAACTCAAATAAATAAAACGTTTATAAATTAAATTTTTTTTAAATTTACAAAATAAACAAAAAGTTTTTAAATTACAAATTCTTTAAACATTAATACAATTGGCAATATTTTGAAAATAGTGAGGGTGTTAACTGAGAAAATTATTTTTTTTTAGTAAAAAATCTATATTAATAGATAGAAGAGAAAAGAGAAAGGGGGGGGGGAGAGAAGAAAAATTAACAAACTACACGATTATTGAAACGGTTCGTAGTGTATATATGGGGCATTCCATGCCTAATTGATCCCTTTCGATTTGGCTGAAACTTTTTTACCTTTTTCTACCCTATCGAAAACATTTTTCAGAATTTTTTCAAATTTTTTTTCCTAACCCAAAAAAATTTATGGGTTTTTCGAAAAAATGACTTTTTTCAAATGGCCATAACTTTTTCAAAAATTGACTTATCGGGACGTTTTTTTCAAAATTTTTGTTCTTAAATGCACTTTTCAGAAAAAAATTTATAAAAATTATACAGATCGACCTTCAACGTTTTTCGTTTTTTTTTTTCGAAATTTTCGTATAATTTTTATAAATTTTTTTCTGAAAAGTGCATTTAAAAACAAAAAATTTGAAAAAAAACGTCCCGTTAAGTCAATTTTTGAAAAACTTACAGCCATTTAAAAAAAAACATTTTTTTGAAAACCCATAACTTTTTTTGAGTTAGGTAAAAAAAATTGAAAAAATTCCGAAAAATGTTTTCAATAGAGTAGAAAAAGATAAAAAAGTTTCAGCCAAATGGAAAGGGGTCGGGGACAAATGTAGTCGATTTGGCATGGAATGCCCCATATATATTTATATAGAGTTTTTTCAACTGAAAAGTATTTTTTTCAAGTAAAACCGTTACTATTTTCAAGATTTAGGCGACTTTATTAATGTTTTCTTGTCAATTACGTTATAAATATTTTCTGTGAGAATCATATTTTTCAAAAAAATTTATGGTCGATTTTGACCCCCAAAACTTAAATTTATCCTAAAATTGGTCCTTTAGAGATGTTAAACACTCATTTAAAAAATTTTGTCCATTATGAAAAAAATTTGAGTGTATTTGCACATCTCTGTAAAAAAATATTACCTTTAGTTTTGATGAAAAATTTAAAAGTTAATAAAATAGTTAATAAAACACCTTTATGAAGAAATATTGCCTTTAGTTTGGATGAAAAATTTAAAAGTTAATAAAATAGTTAATAAAACACCTCTATGAAGAAATATTACCTTTAGTTAATATGAAAAACTTAAAAGTTAATAAAAAGTTAATAAAATAATATAAAACACCAATTATTACACCCTTGAGGGTCTTGAGGTCACGTTTCCGAAAAAAATCAACTTTAGCAACCTCTACACAATTATTTTTTAAAAATCGGAAAAAACAATTTTTTAAAAATCGGGAAAAACAATTTTTTGAAAATGGAAAAAACAATTTTTTAGAAATCGGAAAAAATACAGAATAACTTTCTTCATGAAAAAGAAATTTCTGTTTCAAAGCTTTGGAAAATTGAAAAATCGGAATTTTAAGCGACACTTTGGTAATAATTCATTAAAAAGTTTTTTATTATAATTGGACAAAAGCGAATAAAATTATGCGTTTAACTAGCCCAAGTTCAAGGCTATCAATTATATAAAAAGATATTGCAAAAAAAAGTAAAATTTCGATGTTTTTCATAATGCCAATAACTCTGAAAATATTTATTATAATATTTTTTAAAGTTCCTGGGCTCATTTTAAAGATAAATTACTGTAGAATTTAGATAAACTATTAATATATTTCTGGAATTTTTTCTCTAGAGGCTGTCAAAAATTGAAGTTGGAACAAAAAAATCGTAAAAATTTTAAAATGCATGATTACTCACAAAAATTTTTAACAAATTAATATATATATATATATATATATATATATATATATATATATCATATCATATTTTTGAAAACCTTCGTGAAATCCATAGAGATATGATCCCTAGTAAATTATTTAAAAAATTATAAATAATCATTTTTCAATTTTTACGACGTTTTGGCATCACCTTCAGTCTTTATCAATATCTAGAGATCTTTCTATAGAATTAATGTTGAATGTTGATTGACCTTGACCTTGAGCTTGTTTGAAGCATAATTTTCTTAGCTTTTGTCCAATTACAGGAAAATAATTTTTCATTCAATATTACAAAAATTACTGCACTTTAACACCTAATGAAAGCGGTAGTGTATTTTTTTATATTATATGTATCTTTCAACAGATTATATATTATAAATTATAATTATTATTCATAATTAAAATTGAATTACAACTACTTAAATAATTCCATATTTTCGCCTCTGAACTTTTTATTTACTCAAGTTCTGGACTTTCTTACTATAATTCAGTGCGTTGGTTAAAAAATGCAGACTTACTTTATTAGCAATATAAAAAAAAATTCAACCTAATTTTCAAAATTCTTTTAAAAAATACAATTTTTTCTATAGGTCGTGTTCTTTCTTCTTTAAATATTACAAAACAGGGGGAGGAAAAACTACCCGAATGTTTAAATATTGAAAAATTAAAAACACAGCTTTTTACACATTATATTACAGGTTTTTCAATATTTCTGAAAATACTATAACTTGCTTTTTATATATTTATTTTAAATTTATTTTATATATTTTTTAACTTTATTATTTTATAACTATAGCCAATAATTACAATTGTTATATAGCAATTGTTATATAGTTGTATATCCAATATACAATTGTTTAAAAATGTATTTACTATTTATCGTTCCAATTCCAAATTAAAGCAGACTGATAGTATTTTTAAAGGAAATGAAAAATCGTATCTTAATGCGGAAATAAACTTTGAAAAGCTATAATAATATTACGTAAAAATTCGATGAATCTAATCTGCTCTTTAAATTAAAATATTTGCGTCAGTTCTATTAGCAATGGCGAAAGCGAAAATATTTTCGACATCTGATCATTTTCAACTAAGCTAGATTAAGAAAATGCGAATACAATCTTGTTAACTACAAAATGAGTCCTATTCACAAACAGATATTACACATTTATGCGTAATTGATTTTAAACGACTTTTGTCTGACCTTTGTTTCCCAAATCGATCTTCACACGTGTAAACGTTTAAGATAAGAAATTATAAAATATATATTCATTATATATAAATATTCAAGAAATTTATGGAAACACCTGTCGTTAAATTAAACATCTTGTTTGTTTAGTAACAACAATTGAATAATAACAATGATTAATTACCATTAATTATTGTCTATTTTCATCAAAACAAATTGTGCGCATAAGTAATTTAAAAAAATACCATAAACAATTTTAAAAAATACCATAAGAAATTCTTGAATTTATTATTTACTTTGAAGTAGTCATGAAAATTCCCCAAAATACAATTCCAGAGAAAAAAGAATTTACATTTTCTAACACCAGCATTAATTTTGCTCTTTTTTTTCGCTAGAACAAATAAAATCAGAAACTGCGACCATTAGGCGTCAAAACCTGTTTTTTAGCATACCTTTTTTCAAACTGGTTACAGTATAATATTTTTACACATCCACGAATTAAAATATATTACTCTGAAATTAATTCCTCGACGTCAACTACTTTGTAGTGTCACCTCAGTTCGAAAATAGGCTCTTATACTTTAACTGTTTACTACTTAAAAGAACACACGTGGACGATTACACACGCGGTTGCGAATTTTTTCGGGTATTACGTCACGATCGTGAAAACGTGATAAACCAACACACGCCATAGTTCTTGTTTACGCGTGGAGGACATTAAGTCAAAGTATAGTACGAGGTATACTTAGTTATAGTTGAAATACAGTCAGAATGTAGTTGTAGATGTAGAAATGTAGATAAAGGGCCACATGCGCATTTCCGCGCTATATTCGGCAGTCATGACTATTAATCATGAGTTCAATGACGCTTAGAATATAGAAAAGCCAACTGGACAAACTGCGTTTCTTTTCAATATTATATGCACGCACCGAAAACGTATAGATGTTTTATTATTTAGCCCGCAGGCAAAAGGGCAAACCACACGTAGCTAGAAAATTAAGATGTGTTGAAAGAAAACGTGTCAGCAAAATATGTTTCAATTATAATCGTATTTACTCAAGAATGTATGTTAATTACTGCAAAATATGTCCATTATTAAATATTATGTAAGAATGTAAATTATGTAACAGCTTAATTGTCTAAATGTATCTTTTAAGTCGCATAAGCTTCCTTTGCGTTAAAAACATACATGTATCTTAATTACTGCAAAATGAATGTCAATAACTGAAAAATACGTGATGTCTATTAGAGCCGATCGTATCATTTAGTCGTATTAACTAAGTAGTATTTAGTGCAACAACTTTTGACAAACTGACTCAAATTTTGGTTATCTAAATTTTATCTAGAACATTACATTAGGCCGTTTTATTACTTGCACGCGCTGAAAACGTGCATCTTTATTCTTTTGTCCTCGCTGTTAGAAAACACCTCAGTTACTTTAGTTGAAGTTTTATACAACTACAGTAACTGAATCAATTTTGGACCAAAAGTAATTGAATTTTCAACCAGAATGAATGAATTTTCAAGCAGAATGAATGAATTTTCAAGCAGAATGAATGAATTTTCAACCAGAATGAAAGAATTTTCAACCAGAATGAATGAATTTTCAACCAGAATAAATAAATTCTCAATCAGAATGACTGAATTTTCAAATAAAATAATTGAATTTTTAACCACAGTAATTGAAATTCCAACCACAGTAAATGAATTTTCAATCACAGCAGTTGAAAATTGGTGGAAATTTTAAGAATTTCAGTGCACAGGGCATACAGAGAAAAAGAATTCTTAAAATTGTTACACCTATAAATGGTTTGGAATGAATTTAGTAAAATTTGTCTGGATTTAAGCAACATTGACTTGATTTTAAGTAAAATTTGTCTGAATTTAAGACTTAATTCTAAAATTCAGGTAATTTGGTATGAAATTAAAACCACTATTGCCTAAATTAAGACAAATTGTACAAAATAAAAATTTAAGAATTAATTTTACATTCTCATCATCATATTCACAAAAAAAATTTTGTACCACAGTAGAGATTGATGCCCTATTATGTTTTTTATCATTTCCCAAAGTTGCAGTCCGATTCAGTTTATTAATTTAATAATAAATCCGCTGAAATCATTACCTTTTGATCGCTTTTTCAAAAATGGCGATCTTAATTCAAGCTTTTCCTGGTTTTACATTTAGCTGACTTTTTACTAAAATAATGAATGCATCAATCTGTAATTTTGGGAAATGATAAAAGACAACACAGTAAAAAAGAAAACTTAAAATTGTTACGCCTTAAAATGGTTTGGATTAAATTCAGTAAAGTTTTGTCTTAATTTAGGCAATATTGGACTAAATTTGATATCATGAATTTTAGGATAGATTTTAGAATCTTAGAATAGAATTTTAGAATAAATTACCTGAATTTCAGAATTGAGTCTTAAATTCAGAATCAAATCTGCTTAAATACAGACAAATTTTACTGAATTTAATCTAAACCATTTTAAAGTGTAACAATTTTAAGTATTCTTTTTTACTGTGACTAGAGCATCGACGTCTACTGCGGTACAAATTTTATTTTGTCAAATAAGATGAACTTGATTATTCTTAATTTTTATAAAAGAGCGTTAGAACCCTCATTCGCATTACATTACGTCATTATGTATCTTTAATTTTTACTGTGTAACTTTACAGGATGAATTTCACTCAAATTTCAAGGCAATTTTCCTTTGTTTTTCGACAACTCATGTATTTTGAAAGAAGTGAAGTTGTTAAATAAATTATCTCTCTAAAAAATTACTTTCAACTTTTATCTTTTAGTATGTTCTGTTACTTATTATTGATAACTGTTTAGTATTCATACTTTTTCTTTATTTTTAAATATGAAAACCAAGTTTTTTAATAAACATTGTTAAAAAAAGAAGCACGTATCAATTCTGAAATTCAGTTAACGTGGTATTAAATTTAATTTTCCTTAAATTTTACTGAATTCACAAATTTTACTGCATTATAATTTCACAAATTTTACTGAATTTAATCCAAAACATTTTAAGATGTAACAATTTTAAGTATTCTTTAATTTTTACTGTGTAACTTCACAGGATGAATTTCACTCAAAATTCAAGGTAATTTTCCCATATTTTTCCACAACTCATATATTTTGAAAGATGTGAAGTTGTTAAATAAATTATCTCCCTAAAAAATTACCATCAACAAATTTTATCTTTAGTCTTTTCTGTTACTCATTATTGATAATTAATTAGTATTTGTCTTTTTTCTTCATTTTTAAATATGAAAGCCAAGTTTTGTAATGAACATTGATGAAAAAAGGAGCTTGTATCAATTCTGAAATTCAGTTAACGTGGTATTAAATTTAATTTCGCTAAAATTTTACTGAATTCTAATTAAATTTAATTTCCTTTAAATTTAACTGAATTCTAATTTCACAAATTTTTCAGAATTTAATGCAAACCATTCTAAGATGTAACAATTTTAAGTATTCTTTAATTTTTACTGCGTAATATCACAGGATGAATTTCACTCAAATTTCAAGGTCATTTCCCTCTATTTTTCCACAACTTCAGTATTTTGAAAGATGTGAAGTTGTTAAATAAATTATCGCTCTAAAAAATTACCTTCAACAAATTTTATCTTTAGTCTTTCCTGTTACTCATTATTGATAACTGATTAGTATTCGTGTTTTTTCTTCATTTTTAAATTTAGAAGCAAATTTTTGTAATGACCATTGATAAATATAAAGGAAATGTGTCAATTTTTGAATTTAATTTTACTGAATTCTAATTAAATTTAATTTCCTTTAAATTTAACTGAATTCTAATTTCACAAATTTTTCATAATTTAATGCAAACCATTCTAAGATGTAACAATTTTAAGTATTCTTTAATTTTTACTGCGTAATATCACAGGATGAATTTCACTCAAATTTCAAGGTAATTTTCCTCTATTTTTCCACAACTCATGTATTTTAAAAGATGTGAAGTTGATAAATAAATTATATCTCTAAAAAATTACCTTCAACAAATTTTATCTTTAGTCTTTCCTGTTACTTATTATTGATAACTGATTAGTATTCGTCTTTTTCCTTAATTTTTAAATATGAAATCCAAGTTTTTTAATGAACATTGTTAAAAAAAGAGCACGCATCAATTCTGAAATTCAGTTAACGCGGTATTAAATTTAATTTTGCTTAAATCCAGACAAAAATTACTGAATTTAATCCAAACCATTTTGAGATATAACAATTCTAAATACTCTTTTTAACTGTGTTGTGTTCAGAGAAAATGTGTGCTTTATAGTAAAAAAATATGTTTTCATTTACAATTTACACATTTTGCAGTAATTGACATACATATTATGTATGTCAATTATTGCAAAATGTGTCAGTTGCTAAATACACAGAAAAAAAGGATCAAATTTGTTGCAGGTAATTTTTTAGAGGAATAACTGTTTATTCAGACATCATGTGTTGTAATAGTGAAACAAAAGCAAACTATTCCGATATTATGGTAAAATATCTATTGTTGATGTTTGTTGCTAGATAAATTTTAATGATAAATATTATCTTTTGTTTTTATTGTGCATACATGTAGAAAATGTATGAATTTTATATAATTTATATAAAATAATAAACGAAATAAAAGTAATAAACGTAATAAACGAAATTAAATTTCACATTTTTGTTGTTGTTTCAATTATATCTCCTGCGTTTTAATGACGTTATTCATTGGCAAAATATTGATTAGTTATTATACGCATTTTACACATAATATATTTTTCTTTTCTTTATTATTTCGATTTTTTTTACATTTTGAGTTTCTTGACATTGCTTATCGCTGGCTGGAAATTTTTCTTGTCAATAAAATGAACAAGATTTTGCAAAAATGCTTAAAAATGTGAAAAATTTACGTTTATCTAAAAGCATGCAAGTATTATTGAACTAAACATCTACAAATTTTTATATACTTTTTACATTTTAATTCTGTACACAGAATGAAAATATAAAATGCTTGCAATATTTTGCAGAGTTTGTAAACTAATTTTTATTACAAAAAATAAATTTGTACTACAAAATTTGAATTAATTTCAATAATTAATATTATTTACGCAAAAAGTACATAGATTTGATATGTACATAATAATACATAATAATAATAATAATCCACATCTTTCAAACTTGAAATAAAGTTCTAAATTCATAATAAATTGAAGTATTCTTCAATATTTACTAAAAATTAAGTAAAAATTACTTCTTACAATATAAATCACATGTCAGTAAAAAATTCTTCATAATAGTGTATTTATATAGTAGTGTATAATAGTGTACAATAGTGTATAATGATGTATTTATAGTGTCGAATTTAAGCACACAAATAAATATTATCACTCAAACAGATATTACGAATTAAACATTACAAATAAGCTGCAAAAAATAAATGCCCCAAAAATATTTGCATACACAAAATTTCTGAAAACCAATTGCATGAAATGATGTAGAAGAAGTTGCAACAAATAATCCTCACAAATAAAAATGAGTAAAGCCGAAATCTACCGGAGAAATCATTAAATCGCGAATGAAATAATAATAATCCACATATTATTCATATAAGCGATCGTTTCTTATCATGCGTCGAACTTACCGGGTGCAAGGATCAAAGGAACGTCTGCAGAATATTTTTAGCTCTCGTCCTGGGAATGTTATCTGCACCGGGATGGCAAATTCTGGAGCCACATTTACTCAAAGACCAACAACACTTTGGATAAGATAAAGAGAAAACCTCTCAGATAAAAAGTCGAGAGTCCAGAAATAGAAAATAAAAATTCACTTATTTCCCCCGATTCCGAAATGTTCACTTGGGCAAAATTGCCAATTAATAATTACGGCGCGAAATAATCAATTTAAAAATGAGAGAATGAAATTTTTCGAACGAAAAAGGGAAAACCCTCAGTTTTCGCCATCGACCAATGCTGGGCCTCGCTGCGGATGAAGTGATGGTGCGAACTGAGTGGAGAATACTGCAGGGGTGGCATGGCATGGCATAACTTCGTAGACTCATAGTACGCCTGTGGTACATGCACGATGAGGAAAATTGGTTGTGTTGGTGGGTCGACTCATCTAGGAATACTCACACTATCTTGAGAGCCAATCCCGTCACTTCCTGCAAGCCTAGGCGATATATTCGCTAGGCTAGGGCTAGGGTGGTGAACATTTCTATAGTATTTTGTCTAGGCAGGACCGGATCTATGCATAGTAAACGCCCTAAAAATGTGATTGCTCCTGAGATACGGTGCCCTTTTTTAGCAATGTTCGTTAAAAAACTTGGCTTTCAGATTTAAAAATGAAGAAAAAAGATGAATACTAATCAGTTATCAATAATAAGTAACAGAAAAGACTAAAGATTAAATTTTTTGAAGGTAATTTTTAAGAGAAATAATTTATTTAACATCTTCACATCTTTCAAAATAAGTGAGTTGTGGAAAAACAAAGGAAAATTACCTTGAAATTTGAGTAAAATTCATCCTGTGAAATTACACAGTAAAAATTAAAGAATACTTCAAATTGTTTCATCTTAAAATTGTTTGGATTAAATTCAGTCAAATTTGTAAAATTAAAATTCAGTAAAATTTTTAAAATTAAAATTCAGTAAAATTTATAAAATTGAAATTCAGTAAAATTTGTAAAATTAAAATTCAGTAAAATTTGTAAAACTAAAATTCAACAAAATTTGTAAAACTAAAATTCAGTAAAAAGTTATCAATAATAAGTAACAGAAAAGACTAAAGATAAAATTGGTTGAAGGTAATTTTTTTAAGAAATAAATTATTTTACAATTCATAGCTCTAGAACCAAAGGGTTCTATCTCACTTTTTGTCAAAATTGAGATTTTTATATCATAATTTATATTTATATCAATAAATAATTTGGGTTATTCTGCACAAGTGAAGGTAATAAAAATTTCGGTATACTTTCTTAAACATTAAAAATTTGTAATTAAAAGTGTTTTTAACCTTATTTCACCTACTTTTTATAAAAAAAAACAATTGAAGTCTACTTTATTTAAGAATACAGAGCCTAAGGGTTCCATCTCTTCATGATTTATTATAATTTTCAGCTGAAAAGTTCCATCTTGAAAATCCATAATTAATTATAGAACACTCGGAGGGTTTTTAGGCTTAAATCTTTAATAAATGCTCTAATTTTTAAATTCGGAAACAGATTTGAAAAGTTGTTTTTTGAGATCGGTTGATTTCTTTGTATACAATTTTCAAATGCCTCTCCTGTAAAATTATGAAAAACAAAGATGGAATCGTTTGGTTCTGGGGCCACAAATTTCACATTTTTCAAAATACATGAGTTGTGGAAAAACAAAGGTAAATTACCTTGAAATTAAATTTAAATTCATCTGTAACGTTACGCAGTAAAAATTAAATTAAACCTTCAAATTTTAGTGAAATTCATCCTGTGAAGTTACACAGTAAAAATTAAAGAATACTTAAAATTGTTACATCTTAAAATGGTTTGGATTAAATACAGTAAAATTTTTAAAATTAAAATCCAGTAAAATTTGTAAATTCAGTAAAATTTAAGCAAAATTAAATTAAATACCACGTTAACTGAATTTCAGAATTGATACGTGCTCCTTTTTTTAAACAATGTTTATTAAAAAAGCTTGGCTTTCATATTTAAAAATGAAGAAAAAAGACGAATACTAATCAGTTATCAATAATAAGGAGCAGAAAAGATTGAAAGTAAAATTTTTTGAAGGTAATTTTTTACAGAGATAATTTATTTAACAACTTCACATCTTTCAAAATACATGAGTTGTGAAGAAATAGAGGAAAATGACCTTGAAATGTGAGTGAAATTCATCATGTATAGTTACACTGTAAAAATTAAAGAATACTTAAAATTTTTACATCTTTACATCTTAAAATTATTTTACACCTTAAAATGGTTTAGATTAAATTCAGTAAAATTTTTAAAATTGAAATTCAGTAAAATTTGTAAATTCAGTTAAATTTAAGCAAAATTAAATTTAATTCCACGTAAACTGAATTTCAGAATTGATACGTGCTCCTTTTTTTAACAATGTTCATTACAAAATTTGGCTTTCATATTTAAAAGTGAAGAAAAAAGATGAACACTAATCAGTTATCAATAATAAGTAACAGAAAAGACTGAAGATAAAATTTGTTGAAGGTAATTATTCAGCAACTTCACATCTTGCAAAATACATGAGTTGTCATGTAAAAACATATAAAGATTACTTCGAAATTTAGGTGAAATTAATACTGTGAAGTTAAACTGTAAAAAAGAATACTCAAAATTATCATAAAATTATTATAAACAGGTTTGGTTTAAATTTAGTAAAATTCATCTTAATTTAAGCAATATTGGTCTAAATTTAATACCACGTTATCTGCATTTCGGAATTCAGTCTTAAATTTAGACAAATTTTACTTAATATATTAATTTTGCTTAAATCCAGACAAATTTTGCTGAATTGAATCCAAACCATTTTAAGGTACAACAATTTTAAGTATTCTTTTTTTACTGTATTTACTGTATTTGTTACTTTATTTACTAAAAACACAGAAAAAACTCAGGATGATAATAATTGTTGGGAACGACTGAAAAATTCCGACAAAGAAAATTTCCGACGGTACAAAATAGTCTAAAAATAAAATTCTCGATTTTGTAAAATCGTCGACAATATAAAATTCCAGACTAGAAAGTTCCCGACATTGGAAAATTGCTGAAAAAAAAATGAAAAATTCTTTTAATAAGTAAAGAATTAAATAATTTCAATAATAATTTAATTTAAAATATTTTTAAAATACAGAAAAACTTTAGTAGTTTGATTTATTAAATTATTATTAAAATTATTTAATTATTTATTTATTTAAACAATTTTCAATTTTTTCGGGAATTTTCCAATTTTTGATATTTTGTAGTGTCGGAAATTTTACAGCTTCGGTGATTTTACAATATTGTCAATTTTCTGTCGTGAATTTTAAAGTGGCGGAGACATTCAATTTCGGGAATATTATAAACTGTCGGGAATTTTTCAAGGTCAGAAATTTTCTTTGTCGAGATTTTTCAGTGGTCCCAATCGTTGCTCGTAACTTGTTATAGGAATAAATATTTATTCAGCAAATTCACATCTTTCAAAATACATCACAGTAAAAAAGAATTTGTTGGTGTTTTGAATGGACTTTAGGGTTGAATAATTAAAAAAGAATACTTAATTATACCTTAAAATGTTTTGGATTAAATTTAGTAAAATTCGCCTGAATTTTAAGCAAAATTAATTTTTCACTGAAATTCAGAATTAGCTAAAAATGCGTTACTAATTAAATTCAATGAAAATTTTGACTGATTCAAATTTGAAAGTATCTGAAATAAAAATTAACTTCACAGGATGAATTTTACCTGAATTTCGGGATAATTTTCTCTTGTTTTTTCATGACAGTCAGTAAATTTTGACTGAATTTCAGTGAAATTGACTGAATTTCAGTGAAATTGACTGAATTTCAATGAAATTGACTGAATTTCAGTGAAATTGACTCAATTTCAGTGAAATTGACTGAATTTGAGTCAAATTGACTGAATTTCAATAAAATTGATTGAATTTCAGTGAAATTAACTGAATTTTAGTGAAACTAACTGAAATTAAAAATCGTTCAGTGAATTTCAAGATAATAGTTGTAGTTTTCTTCCAAACTTTATTGGATTTTAATGAAACTTTTTTGAGTTACTTTCTGTTCAATTTTTGGTATTTATTTAGTTTTGCTGTGAATTATTATTGCAAATTGCAAAATTGTTAGTAGAAAACGCATATAAAAAAGTAAAATCCAAATTCTAGAAAAAGGATCAAAAACTTAAAAGAAAAGTCAGTGTAATTTTACTGATTTTTGTATTTCAATTAATTTGTATTTCTGTATGTCAATTTGGGACATAATCTTTTGTTTTATATAAAAATCAATCCACCTGATTCATGCACCAAAAAAAATGATGTTTTCCCAGAGTCTGTGATTTAACTTTTGATACAATTTAAAGAAAAAACTTGTAGCTTTTTATATTTTGAAATGTTGCATGCATAGAAGTTCCTTCTTCCAAAATAAAATACTAAATTACATACTCTCTAAATCTGAAGTAGTGAAAAGTGTCACTAATTTACTTTAGTGAAAATTTTTACTAATTATTAGTTGTATTTCACTATTATTTTTAGTTGTTTTAAACTTTTCACTAAAAGTTTAGTCAAAAGTTACTAATAATTAGTAGAAATTTTCACTAAAATGAATTAGTGACTTCTTTTCACTAATTCAGATTTAGAGAGTATATATTTTTTTCAGGAGGACATGAAAATTTTTAAAAATTGGAAGAAATTATTAATAGTGACCTCTTTTCACTAATTCAGATTTAGAGAGTATATATTTTTTTCAGGACATGAAAATTTTTAAAAATTGGAAGAAATTATTAATAATTAATATTTATTATTTAAATCCTTATTTTACAGACGGTCTTCACTAATATGCATATTTTTTTGAAAACACATTTTCAAATTCAAATAATGTTAATGTCATCATAGTCAAAGAATTCATTCAGTCTAAAATTGTCTCTATTTTTGCATTATCCAAATTTAATTTTTGTCCATTAAAATTCGATTACCTTAATGACATATTTTCTGTTTACGAAAATACATTGAGTCTCTACACTCTTCTACAATCTAACGCAATTCTTTATAAATGTACAAATTCCCTTTTTTGTTCTTTGGGAAACTCAAATAATTTACTTCCTCAGCATGAATATTGTTTAACAATTTCATAGAATTTATCTATTCATTATTTATTTAGAATTAATTAATTTATTAATTTCATATATGAGTTACTCGTATAAAAAAAGCATTAGCTATTTTGTCCGTTATAATCTTGACATTTTCATTTAAAATCGACTTTCTTATTTCGGAATTTCAGCTTCAAACGAAAAATGGCTCCCTAAAATATGTATTACATAGATTAGATTTCAACTTTCAAGACACTCATCGAATTCTTAAATTCTTAAAAGATTGAATTTCACGTGTTCCTTGAACCTACGAAAGATATTTTACAAAAAAGGTCAAAAACCGTAAAAGTAAAAATTTTATAATTTCCATAAAATTTTTTCACTTTCATTAATTAAGTCATTTTCCAACCGCACTGAATTGATTTTGAAAAATGGGGAATATTGTCATAATAAAAATTATGTTCTGCAGAAAGTTCTGTAGAAATATTCTGTAGAAATGTTCTGTAGAAATGTTATGTAGAAACATTCTGTAGAAATGTTCTGTAGAAATGTTCTGTAGAAACATTGATTACATATGTACTTTTTGAGCAAATTTACACAAACTTTTTTTACACAAATATTTAAACAATCCAATTGTAGTTAGCAAGTGTTTATTTAAATTTAATAAATACAATATGCAACAATATACAGTTAACGTAACTTGTTAAATTATTCATAAAGTGAGTCGACACATAGGACCAAATCGATAAATACAATCTCTAGAAATTTAATTTAATACATTTTTACTTTTTCTTTCTTAAACCATTTCCTACAATTTCGGCAATAAGATAACAAGTGCCGTATTATTAAGTCAGCGGGCCTCAAATCCGGTCCTGGTTTTCTATGCACAGAGCGAAGACCCACGAAAAACTTTCCTGTTGCCAACCATCACACATATTATGTATTTCTTTGCATGTGTTGCTCGCATAGTGCGTTGCATGCATGTTCACACATGCATATTTGGAAAGGATGGGGGATAGAGTCCCACCATCAGTCTACTTGATAAAATTTGGGATCGACGAACCGAACGAGTCTGCCTATAGCATTATAGAAGACTGACTAGACTAGAAGAAAATCGCCACCACGCCCAAAATCCTCCCGCGATGCACAAAACTCATTCACGTAGCACATACGTGACCCTAAACAAACAATCACACACTCACTTTTTTAGCATAAAGTAAGCACAAAAAAAAGTATCATTTCAATCACTCTTCATTTAAACATTTTCAACAATTTGTCATTATTTTCACATGTCAATTTTTTATTTATTTTTATATCCACTTTTGTGGGTTTTCACATAAAAAAAAGGGGGACTGTTAATTTTTGTGTTCCGGACATTACACTGTAAAAAATTTTTCGGAAATTTTTCCGAAAAATGTTTGCCAGCTTATAACCCAAACATTTTGAAATTTTTCCGAATTAATTCGGAAGTAATTCCGAATTGTAGTTGGAGATTTATTTGTACAATCTCCTAAGCTTTACGAAATATTTCCTAAATTTCAGAAATTAATATATTCGGAAAATTTTCCAATATTCTCGGAGAAATTACCCATTCTGCTCAGAAAAACATATGTCCGACTTTTTTGGAAAAATTTCATACTATTTAGTCTTAAAAATTTCCAAAATTTTTTACAGTGTAGGGTGTCGCACGAAATCCCGATTTTTTGATTTTCCAAAACCTTGAAGCGGAAATTTCTTTCTCATGGTGAGAAAAAAATTCTGCATTTTTTCCTATTTAAAAAAAAAAATTGTTTGTAGAGGTCGCTAAAGTTGGTTTCTTATAAAACCCTTGACCTTTAAGGAGTGATATTTTTTATTTCCTGCAATTTAAAATTTTTTATAAAAGAAAAATGTAATTTTTCACCTTTCACGTTTCACCTCACCAAAAATGTAATTCACACCTTCATAGAGGTGTGAAAATACCCTCAAATTTTTGTCATAATGAACAAAATCCAAAAATCGATCATTTAAGGGGGTTAAAAATTTTTGTTCATTATGACAAAAAATTTTAACGCCCTTAAATTATCGATTTTTTGATTTTACGTCTTGAGGGGAACATTAAAGGTATGTGATACAAAATGAGATCACGAATTACCGACCGATTTTTTTTACATTTAGCGGGTTTATTAAAAGAGAAATGCAAATTTAATGCTGAAATTTTGGGAGATATGTAAATTCCTAGTCAAATGAAATATTCATATCACATGACCATCTTGAGGATCAAATTTGATCCTATAAAATTTTTTAAAAATATGAAATTCACAAAGAATATTTATCACTTAATTGACAAGAATTTTTTATACCATAATAATCAATGATTGAACTTAATTAACTTAGTAAACAAATAGCTTTTAAACTAAAAATTTCTTAAAGATTACAATTGTCCAAAACTTGAAACTAGTAACGGTTTCAATTCAGAAAATCACTCTATAGTTATAAAAAATCTATATAAATATATACTCTAGGAACCATTTTAATAATCGTATAGATTGTTAATTTTAGCAACACAACTGTTCTCGTTCCCAAAGGTATTTGTATCTATTTATATAGTTTTTCGTTAACTAAAAATTAATTTTCTCAATTAAAACCCTTACCATTTTCAAAATTTCGGTCATTTTATTAACGTTTAGGAAATTTTTAATTCAAAAACTTTTTATTTACTGAGTTATTGAGTTCATTTGTTGATGTTACGGTATAGGAAATTATATATATCGGTAAAGACCATTTGAAGTTAGCCCCTAAATTAGGTTATTTTAACTATTACTTGGGGGGCCAACTTCAAATGGTCTTTAACGAGTTGTCAATCTCATGTCTTTACATATATA
>JBAGKK010317633.1:0-13515 GCA_037177015.1 Euceroptres primus
AACGACCGGAAGTGACGTTTGCGACACGAACGAGGTTCACGGTCCCAAGTCCACGACACGAACGAGGTCCCACTGTAATAATAAATTGTTTAAGCAATTATTTCTGTTAACTTTAATCGATTATTGCCTCGCTCTAACTGAAAAGTTGAAAAAATGTTGAAAAATTTGGAAAAAACCGCAACTTTCTAATTCCATTCTAAGAGAAAATTGTTATAAACAATAATAAATTGTTTCAAAAATTTATGTAAACATCTTATTATCAGTAGAAAGTAATATTTTATATCTCAGAAACAATTTGTACTAAAAGAACCGCAAAAAAATAATAATTAGCACCAAAAACTCGCAAAACCCAATTTTTCACTTATGGGTTTTTTTTTGGGACCTTATGACATAGACTTATGGGAGTGATATTTAAAAAGTAGTTTTTGATTTGTATTTTACGGCTAATTATGAAGAGGAATGTTCAGTTTCAACTCGATTCACCTAATATTGACGATTCTGAATGAAATTTACAAAAACGTCTTTTTTCTTATGGGAAATACGTGTTAAACTTCATGGGGCTTGCGGAACCTCTAAATATTATTTTTTTTAAATGCATTTATTTTTTTGTGGATTCAATTAAATTTGGAGGGGTGAGAGCATGAAAATTCGAAAAAAAAAATTTTCCATTGCATTTTTGGTCCCACCCTATTGAGAAATCCTGCCAAGTTAAAATTTTTTTCAATATATTTATTGAAAGTAATTTGTTTTTTTCCATTAGGAGATTTTATCTTATGATTTTCCTTTATTTTAAAAAAGTTGCACATTTCAGTCGGCAAACTTTTTTTTATCTCACGAATTGTAAGGAACAAATTTTTTTAACTTGGGCAACTTTTTGCATATGCCATGTTTTCGTTGGGATTAAGAGAGTTTTAGAATCATTTTCAAAATTTTAAAGTTAGAGTAAATTTAGCGTTTTTGACGTACTTCTTGATCCTTTTCGTAGTTGAGCCTCAAAGTGGATTCAACGCATTTTCTTCGATCTAAGAACGATCGCCTGATGACGACCTCATTCATGAATCTGAAGTACAATCCTAAACCATTGACACTAGCGAAGTATATCGTATCTGTAATCATCTGAAATTTACGTGAATATTATTGATCACCGAGTTACCAATAACAAGGTAGAGAATCAAATCTTTAACATTCCTATTGATCTCTAATGACATAAATCAAAATTTCTCAATCATAGTAACAAGATTACTCGATACAAATTCTAAAATTCTTTGATAAACGTAAGTAAGCAAAATATTCAATTTAAGATGTTGATAATCATCCTTATCAAACCGAGAAAATGACTCTTGATAGAATTCATTTTATTCCAAAAATTTGATTAAATCTTTTTATATTTATCTCCACCATATTGTTTCCTTTTATTGTTTTAAATAGAATATAGAAAATGTAATCTTTTATGGAATGTTAAGGATAGACTTTCTCTGAGAAGAATATTTGCATAAAATAGACTTCATCGTCAAGATCGTTAGAATCTCTAAACACTTCTGCCTTAACCCTCCTAAACGAAATTGGTGTTACCAAAATAATCTTGCCTTCAAACATTCGTTATTTCGAAATTAGATTTGGTTCACGTGCAATTATATTTTCGTCATTTGCTCTATTGCACGATGTGATTCACTTTGGTTCGAGTTTGCAATTCATTCGACGACAAATAGATTGCATCTGCAGCGCAGTTTCTCTAGAAACTAGAAACCTCGACCACAAAAGCCAATGTCAAGCCTCAAGAGCAACAAAAAACCCTTGTCATTTTAACAATGAAATACCATATCAGCTAAAACTTTGCCTGTAAGCGGAAAGCTTTTCTCTCCATTAATTTAATTATTTTCACTTCTTGGGTAAAAAAAAACACGAAGTGCAAAGATTCACTGAGGAATATTATTCTTCAATGAAATTCTGAATTTCAATTTTATTTTGGTACATTCGAGTTTGCTAAATTCAGAATCACTGTAATTATTTATCAGAAAATTTATTAGAAATTATTAGAAATCTTTAGAAATCATTAGAAATATATGTACGTATTAAAAATTAGATATGGAATGAAAACTCACTCTGCTCTTTACGTCGGGCATATTTCTGTACGTGACAAGGTATAGGCTTGTCAAATAAGAAAAGGTAGTTGTCATCCCCAAAATAAAAGCGTGCAGATTTTCTGTTAATGGTAGGAAGACGTAACAAGCTAGAAGTGCATGAGTTGCATACGCTGGCCTGAAAAAAAATTTAATTAAAATTTTGAGCTCATTAAAATTCTAATGATCTAGAAATTTAAATCTGACTTCTAACAATTATTTGAGTAATAAACAACACATCTCAAAATCGAGAAGAAAATAAAATCTCTTCTAAAATTTATAAATTCTTTAGGATCATATCGAGATAATAATTAAATTTAATTATTATCGAAATAATAATTAAAATATAATACGAAATTATATTTTATTTGAAAGTTTGGAAAAACAAGATTTTTATCTCTGAAAAAAAAACAAAATCTAAAACATTTTAACAATAATTCTTACTACTACGACAGTTTTCTTATCGAAACTAGTATCAGATAAAGAAATCAACAACGTATAAGAAATATTTTGAAATCTCAGAAAAAAACAATGGTTTTAAATCTTTAACACACTTACAAATTTTGTACGTTTTAACTTAAATGAAAAAATTTTCAATCAAAAACTCGTTAAATAAAAATCTAAAAAGTAAAGAAAAGATGGCAGTCGAAATAAACTGCAGGAATTAAAGCGATTCAGAAATTGAATTTTAGGGAAAATAAGAGATTTCGTTTCCGCAAAACAGGAGAAAAGGGGGGAAATTTTTTTTAAATACCAAGGAAGCCAATAAAAATTAATAAATACAAAATTTTTATAAGAAAACTCAAATTTCATTAACAAATAAAATTATATTGACTGCAACTAAACCAGTAATTAAAACAAAAAAATATTATCAGAGGCTCTATAATATTCCCGAAAAAAAATTTTAATGACTCGTTGAAGTAAACGAAAGAGAAATTCCGACACTAAATATTTTCAAATAAAAACTTTCTCGTCTAAAAATTATCAAAATAATATATAAAAATTTTTGGCTGATAAAATTGCTAACAAGAATTTAGATTTCTGAATTGTAAAATTACCAAAATTTAAAATTTTCAAGAAATGAAATTCCCGAAATGAAACTGCTAAAATTTTCTAAAATCTTAAAAAATCCTCAAAAGATCCCTAACTAGCATCTAAAAAAATACTCCTCAAACTGGACATTCAGAACTTTTGGAACTCTCTAGAATTTTATGAAATCCTTCATGAATTCTTCTGAATTTTTCGACAATCATCTAGAATTTCCTAGAATATTTTAAACTTCTCATGTACTCGTAAATTCGTTAAATCTCCTAAAATCTTTCAAAATTCTTCAGAATCTCCAAGATTTTTTCTAAAATTTTTAAATCTTTCAGAAATATCTTGATTCTTCCATAATATTCTAAAACTCTCTAACATTGTCTAAAACCTGCTAAAATTCCGCAAGATTTTTTTAAAACTCTTACAGAGATATCCATCCTTTTCTGAATTCTAAAATCTTCTAAAATTTTCAAAAACACCCCATAATCTATTATGATTTTTCTAAATATTCTAGATTGTTTCGAAATTTTGCAGAAACCTCAAAAATCTTTTGAATTCAGCCTTAAACTTCTAATATCTTCTAGTCTCTTTCAGGTTTTTTTTTTTGAAGATTTTCGAAAAACCTAGAAAATTTTAGGAATATTTTGAAAAGAGCCTAGAAGATTCTTGAGGTTTATTATGGGAGTCTTTTACAGATTTTAGAGGGATCTAAAAGATTCTGCAGAATTCTAGAGTTCATCTGGAGGATTCTAAAAGATTCTGAAACAGTCTAGTATACATTTTAAAATATTAAAGAATTTTGGGAGATTCTTTAAGATTTTACAAGAATATAGGAAAACCCCAGGAAAGAAAATTCTAGAAAATATTCTAGAAAACTATTACAAACTAATATTTTAGAAAACTAATATCTTAGAAAACATTAGTCGGTTATGGAAGAGTTTAGAGGATTTTATTGTAGAAACTTTTGAAAGATATTGAACGAGTCCAGAAGATTTAGATTTAGTCTAGAATGTTTTAGAAAATTTCGGAAAAGTTTTAGAGAAGACTCTGAATCTCTAAGGTTTTAATATTGTGTCACGCATTTTTGAATGTCGTAAATTTCTACTTATTAAAATTCTTAGAAAATTAATCAAAACTTTGAATAAAAAAAAGGGAAAAAGAGGGCAAATTCTCAAAAATAGGGATTTCAGGGGATCTTGAGAAAAATAAGAGAAAAATAGAGGAAAAGGGGAAAAAAAGGAGAATAGGTGACTGATTGTAATCCACGGTAGTCCAATTTTTTTTTCGAATTTTCATGCTCTCACCCCCCAAATTTGTTCAAATCCACCAAAAAATAATTGCGTTTTTTTTTAAAATGATATTTGGAGGTTCAACAACTCTTCACAATTAGCCACAGAATACGAATCAAGAATTACTTTTTAAATATCACCCTCATAAGTCTGTTTTATAGGGTTTCAAAAAAACAACATAAGTGAAAAATTGGTTTTGCGAGTTTTTAGAGCTAATTATGATTTTTTGCAGGTTTTTTAGTACAAATTCTTTCTAATACATAAAATATAACCTTCTACTGATAAGTAGATGTTTACATAAATTGTTTAAACAATTTATTATTATTTATAGGAATTATTAAGTTAAATAATTAATAGATAAAAAATAATTATTTAAACAATTTATTATTATTTATAACAATATTCTTTTAGAATAATACTATGAAGTTGCGGTTTTTTCTAAAATTTTCCACTTTTTGTCCACTTTTCAACTAGAGTGAGGTAATAATTAATTCAAATTACCAAAAATAATTGTTTAAACAATTTATTATTATTTTTAATAATATTCTCTTCGACTAATGCCAGAAAGTTGCCATTTTTTCTGAAATTTACAACTTTTTGTCCACTTTTCGCTTAGATTGAGTAATAATTAATGCAAGTTAACAAACATAATTATTTTAACAATTGATTATTGTTTATAACTATCTTCTCTTAGAGTAATGCTAGAAAGTTGCGCTTTTTTCTGAAATCTTCAGTTTTGCTTTGACTTTTAATTATGAACATTGAGTAAATGAACATCAAAAAGAATCATTTTTTAAATAGTATTTTATTTTTTCAAAGTGAAGTGCTTTCTTGCAGCAGAGATAAAACAAAGGATGGAATAATTAGGAGTAGGTGGGAGGAGTGGGTCTGTAAATGACTTGTAATTTGTAATTTGTTTAAACAACTGTTTGTTGACTTGCAATAATTATTACCTCACTAAGTGAAAAGCGGACAAAAAGTTAAAAATTTCAGAAAAAAGCCGCAATTATCTAGCATTAATATAGGAGAAGATAGTTATAAATAATAATTTGTTTAAACAATTAACTCACTTTAAAAGAAAAGTGGACAAAAAGTTGAATATTTCAGAAAAAACCGCAACTTTGCATTATTCTAGTATTATTCTAAGGGAATATTGTTATAAATAATAATAAATTGCTTAAACAATTATGTTTGTTAACTTCAATTAATTATTACTTTACTAAGGGAAAAGTAGACAAAAAGTTAAAAATTTCAGAAAAGCCGCAATTATCTAGCATTAATATAGGAGAAGATAGTTATAAATAATAATAATTTGTTTAAACAATTATGCTTGTTAAACAACATTAACTATTAACTCACTTTAAACGAAAAGTGGACAAAAAGTTGAATATTTCAGAAAAAAACTGCAACTTTCTGGAATTATTCAAAGCGAATATTATTAAAAATAATTATATATTGTTTAAACAATTATGTTTGTTAACTTGAAATAATTATTTCTTTATTATAATTAAAAAATGGACAAAAGGTGGAAAATTTTAGAAAAAACCGCAACTTTCTAGCATTATTCTAAGAGAATATTGTTATAAATAATAATAATAAATTATTTAGAAAGTTATTTCTGTTAACTTTAATTGATTATTGCTTGGTTCTAACTGAAAAGTTGAAAAGAAGTTGAAAAATTCGGAAAAAACCGCGACTTTCTAACTTTATTCTAAGAGAAAATTGCTATAAAGAATAATAAATTGTTTAAAAAAATTATGTGAACATCTTATTATCAGTAGAAAGTAATATTTTATGTATTAGAAACAATTTGTATTAAAAGAAACGCAAAAAATAATAATTAGCACTAAAAACTCGCAAAACCTAATTCTTATGGGAAATACGTTTTAAATTTCAAGGGGCTTGCGGAACCTCTAAATATCATTTTAAAAAACGCATTTATTTTTTGGTGGTTTTGTACAAATTTAGATGGTGAAAGCATGAAAATTCAAAAAAAAATTTCTAATGCATTTTTGTACCTCCCTACTGTGATCCCTGAAACTAATTTAGAATGTTTAAGTTGAGAATAAAATTTGAAACCTCTACCTGATAATTGAGAGACTGATTCTTTTTTTAGAAATTTTTAGAGAAGCGACAATTGGATGTTTAAATATAATGTGTCAATTATAATAGGGATAATTGCAATTAACAGAATTACGTCAAAACAATATTGTATTTAACAATATTGTATTTAATTAGTGCGACCTCGACCGATTAGCAAATCAATTGTGTTACACCACCTTATCCTAATTACCTTATCGCTGGGCTGTCCTCGGTGCAGGTAAGAGTGTAGTAAAGGGGTACTGCTAAATCGCCGATTACGAGAAGGGCGACAATTACACATGACAGAACTACCGGAAGATAATTTTTTTTCGCAATCAGTTTTGTCCTGAAGGATAGCGCTATTACCGGACACAGTAATGCCGCAACCAAACAGTAGGTCACCACGTCCGGTACAGATTTCTGTATTGTCACCTAAAAAAATAGAAAAATATATTTTTAATTTTAATAAAGAAAATCTACGTCCAATAATACGATTTCAAAAATATTACTATTAAATTTGGATAATATTGTAATCTATTCTCCAAAGCACAAAAAATAGAGAAAATAAAAAAAGACAACCCGCAATAACCCATTTCTTCTTTTCTTTCGTTTTGTTATTATACTTACAATAATATGCAAATCAATTTAAAACAATATAAAAAAAATAATTTAGAAAAAAAGGATCTACGTCAAGGCCTAAAAAGAAACTGAAAATAAAAAATAAAAATCAGAAGGAGATTTGGTTGGTTGTCTTTTAAGGTATTATGGGTAGGAAAAAACAGGTCTCGGGAACACAGAATTAATTATACTTTTCAGGAATGAAATACTATTATTTATGGTATTGTTTAAAAGAGAAAAGTTTACTTTTTATCGAAAAAATATTTTATACACACAAATTATTTATTTACAAAATTTTATTTTCGTCCGCATTTTTTTTCTTATCGCTTCTTACAAAATTTAAAAAAATGGAGATACAGTTTACAATGGAGATACGATACAGTTTTAATCAAAAATAGTTTATTTTCTTGGGACAAAGATTCTCTGCCATTTGATCTTCTTCAATTTTTAAAAATAAATAAATTAGTATCAAATATAGTTATTTGTTTATAAAATTTTTTGTTTCAAAAATTATTTTTTAATGGTTTCATCCATTAAACAATTTTTTTTAATTAGTTGAGGCCAAGTTGTAGAGAATTTTTTTCTCGAGAAAATAAGCTAGTATTTCTTAAAATCGACTTATTTTTTATAATTTAGTAAGAAGCGAGAAGAAGAAAAGTTCGATAAAAAAAAGTTGTTTTAAATAAATAATTTTCGTATGTTTAAAATTTTTTTCTTGAAAAATAATGTTTTCTCTTTTAAATAATAATGAGATTTCAATTCTTGCAAGTGTAATTAAATGTTTTTCCGAGACTTAATTTTTCGTTCCCATAATACCTTAATTTCTTTTTTCAACTGTTCTTTTCCTGTTAAATAGGTAACAAGATTGTCTTAAATTAGTTGTAATATTTTTGAAATTAATGTTATTCGAGGAAACTATCATTTTTTTCAAAATCTAGGTCCCTGGGTCCCATTTAAAAATTCTAACAGAGGACAGAATTGACGAATAAACAAACAAGTCATGATAAATCCACTTTAGTCAATTTCTTAATATTTAAGGACACTCTCAATAAATTACGTGTGAAAAATATTTTTAAGGTGTTATGGGCATTAAAAAAACAGATGTCAGGAAAACAGAATTAATTATACTTCTAAGAATTGTAATATTTTTAATGGTGGTATTGTTTAAAAGAGAAAAGATCACTTTTCATGCAAAAAATTTGATATGTACAAAAATTATTTATCTAAAAATTTTTATTTTCAGTAGAACTTTTTTTCATCTTTTTTTTATCAAATTGTAGAAAATTAGACGATTTTAATAAATGATAGCTTATTTTCGCAGGAAAAAAATCCTCTACAACTTGACTTTGTCCAATTTTTAAAAATAAATTTTGTAATGGCTGAAATCATTAAAAAATATTTTATAACATAGATATTTTATAACATTTTATAACATAAAATGTTATAAACAAATAACTATATTTAATAATTATTTATTTATTTTTAAAACCTGGATGAGGTCAAGTTGTAGAGAATCTTTTTCCCTAAAAAATAAGCTGTCATTCATTAGAATTATACAAGGGAAAAAAATCTTGTTCTTATCGTAATTTACATTTGTTTCACAACTTTTTAATCACTAAAGAGTTATATTTTCTGCTTAATTTCCATCTCCAAAAAATTATTTAATTATTACAAAATTATATTTTTCCACGAACATTATAATTAAAAATATTTTCTCGATACCTGTTTTTTGTGCCCATAATACGTAAATTTGATCCTTTCTTGATGTTATTAACTCAATTAAAATGAATTTATTCACTTTTGTTTCAGTCATCATTCACTCATTTTGCATACTTTAACGATATAAGTTTTCAACCCTTTGTTTAATTATGAAATCAGCATCAGAGTGGCCACAAAATTTAATTTTCTAAATTCCCTGATTTGGGGAAATTGTTCACAATCTGGCCAATTTTTCATTTACCCTAACCATTAATATTTTAAGTTCAGAAATGGAATCTTTTACTTTTATTAGTAACAAAGCAAATATTAAATTTATCAAGTTTACAATATTTGTACAAGTTTATCAAGTTTCGATGTCTTTCCCTAACCAACAGAATTGCCCGACTTTAATTTAATTTATTTTTTAAATTTAATTCTATTCTTAAAATGTTTTTCGGTAACAATAAAATTTTATTAGTCAAGTGAAATATTCCTCTGATGATCCTATATTTTAATTCAAAAAATAGGGATATAAAATAGAACAAGAAATTGAAAAATAAACAAAAAATTCGAAACTTAAGATTCTATTAAATTAGAAATTTCAAAACGGTACCATTCTAATTAGAACAGAGCAATGAGCAACACCAAGCACCAACTGCAGCAAGACGAAAAGTGAAAGATATCCATTTTGAATCCTCCTCTGGTAAATAGTGTAGAGCTTTTCCAAGCTCTTGTACTTGAATTGTTTCTGAAATTGAAAAGTCATTTATGATAATGATCAGAAATGCACCCAAACAATCTTTAATTGTTAACGCAATTAAAGATGCTAGAATTCAGCACGATATGACGATGAAAAAGCAATTATTCGATATCGGCCATTTATCATAGGCACGGAAGAGAAAAGAGTCTGATCGGAAAAACGATGTTTTCTTGCTCGAGGCATTTTTCAAACAAAGACTCGCGTTGCATGTTTCAAGAGGAAAAATCACGATAAGTGCACTTGCTTGTAGACAAAAGTAGTATCTATTGAGAACCATGTGAAAAATTTCCACCATCTGTTTATGGAATGTTTATCCACTTGATAAAATACTCAAAGAGAGGAAAGTTTAATTCCACCTTTAAAAATAATTTTCACCTCCTTGCTTTCAATCTAAAATCGAATTGAATAAATGGTAATTTTTAAAGTTACCAGAAAGCTTCCAAACTTTGTTAAATTTCAAGGTTTCTAAAAAAAATATATCTACAAAGGATTTCATTCAATTCTAATTTTATTTCCAATTTTCATTTTTCATGAGAAACTTAATTAATAATTTTTATCCTAAGAAAGCTTTACAATTCTAAAGGTAGGAAAAGTAAAAAAGGCGGAAATTGATATCTAAAACACATTCAGAATACTTAATTTGAGTATGCGTATAAGATAAAATAATTAATGAGTTTGAGATATTCTTTGGTATACATATCAGTTCGTTATAATTATTCACTACTGGTGCGGGTGCACGGCCATGGAAAAAAACACTCTTGAATTATTTACCATACGTGCGAAAAATATTTAATTACTGTATAACGAATGTAGGGATTTTTTGTTTTTGATAAACAACTTGAAACTTGATTAGTTTCTACTAGTTTCATATTCTTTTATACAAATAAAAATGTTTGCAGTCGCAAACAATAATACTGGTTATTATTTTAAGGGATTATTGTAGTTGAATGATCCCCATTATTAACCTTCAATAAATTTTATCTCTTTTTAATCAATACTTCATATTTACTATTTAAACTAGTCTAAATTTCATCAGATAAAATTGTAGTCTAAATTTCATCAGATTAAATTGCAGACTATTTCATCAGATTAAATTGCAGACTATTTCATCAGATTAAATTGCGGACCTCAATTTTAGCTTTCGATTTGAAATTAAAAGTTAAATTAATTATAAAGATGAAATTGCAATTAAATTTAGAGAATTCGGCATGATGTTGAGTTTTAATCAATTTAAAAAGTTGAATTCTGACTGAAATTGCATAAAACGAACAAGGCCTAATTTGAGACACAAGTTTTGGTTTTAGAATATCAGTTCGAAATTCTAATGTCTTGAAATCCTCAAAAAAAATTTTAAAAAAAGGAATACCCTAACAAAATATATTGATTTTAATTACCCAATTCATTTCACCATAAAAAATGAAACGATTATTGAATTTAAATACCTCTGAAACTGTCGACCCTCGTTAGAAAAGTTCATACTGCAGTCTTTTACAACTGCTGACACTGAATTCCTGGATGCACCTGTAGGATTTGTCGACCGGCAAAGTGCTGATTTCCATCAATTCTTTTTTGTCAAAACAAATCTTTTATTTATCCTTTAAAACAATTTGCAACCAAGATCCTCTTCTTCCCAACTAACAAATTTACTCTAAACAAAATTTCCACAGTTCACAGCACAAGAAATCAAATTTTGGGGGCGATAATACTTTTTTCTCTTTTTATTTCAAAGAATATGGAATTTGCACTGGTTTCACTGAAGAAAATTTGGAGATGAACAGGTGTCCATTTTCCTGACTGGGAGGACAGCGCACGTGAAATCGAATTCTGGAGTATTTATCGAATTTCGATTATCACACACCAGTCACTAAACGAGAGGCTCCAGGCTCACCCCTAGCTGGTCGAGAGACTTCTACTGGGTATTCAGTTCTGACACACTCACATACATACAATTACTATCTCCCTCTCCTTATACATATATATTTACTTACTCTAACTCAAGTACAGCGAGCAACATTAATTTTAACAATCCGACATTCGTGGGGTTTGCGCAAGTGCAACTTCTGGTTCTCTCATGGAGTAAATTTAGAATCGAAAGTGCTCCATGCAAAATTAAAAGGCATATAAAAAATGTTATGTGGTGGAAAAACGCTATCATAAAGTTTAGAACATCAATAAAAATAGAAACAAAATATTTTCCAATTTAAGTCTGATGTGAGTTTGAAAAGGTGAATAGAAATGTTCAAACTCAGTATGGAGGATTTAGTAACTTAATTTTTTGGAAACGATAAGCGAATTTCTGCTTTTGGAAACGAGATTAGAAATTCGACATTACTGAAAATAAGTGAGTTTCTATGTTTGATTTCTAATTCAGTTAAAGAAAAAAAATTCAAATCAGAAAGACCTGTAAATTTTGAAAAATACTTTAGAATCTCCAAGATTTTTTATAATGTTTTAGAATCTTTCAAAAATATCTTGAATCTTTCAGAATCTTCTAAAACTCTCCAACACTGTCTAGAACCTTCTCGAATTTCCCAAGATTTTTTAAAACTCTTACAGAGATAGCCAGACTTTTTCAGAGTTCTAAAATCTTCTAAAATCTTCAAAAACACCCCAAAATCTATTATGATTTTTCTAAATATTCTAGACTGTTTCAGAATTTTGTAAAAACCTTAAAAATCGTTGGAATTATGCCTTAAACTTCTAATACCTCCCAGTATCTTTCAAACTTTTTTTTGAAGATTTTCGAAAAACCTAGAAAATTTTAGGAATATTTTGAAAAGAGCCTAGAAGATTCTTGAGGATTATTATGAGAGTCTTTTACAGATTTCAGAGGGTTCTAAAAGATTCTGCAGAATTCTAGAGTTCATTTGGAGGATTCTAGAAGATTCTGGAACAGTCTAGTATACATTTTAAAATATTAAAGAATTTTGGGAGATTCTTTAGGATTTTATAAGAATATAGGAAAACACCCAGAAAAGAAGATTCTAGAAAATATACTAGAAAACTATTAGAAACTAATATTCTAGAAGATATTAGATGGCTATAGAAGAGTTTAGAAGATTTTATTGTAGAAAATTTTGAAAGACATTGAACGAGACCAGAAGATTTAGAGTCCATCTAGAATATTTTAGAAAATTTGGGAAAAGTTTCAAAGTTTCGAGAAGACTCTGAATCTCTAAGGTTTTAATATTATGTCCTGCATTTTTGAATGTCATAAGCTTCTATTTATTATAATTCCAAGAAAATTATTTGGAACTTTGAATAAAAAAGGGGGAAAATGGGGGAAATTCTCAGAAATAAGGATTTTAGGGGATAATGAGAAAAATAGGAGGGAAATAGAGGAAAAGGAGGAGAACAGGTAACTGACTGTGATCCCTTAAACTGATTTAGAATGTTCAAGTTGAGAATAAAATTTGAAACTTTTACCTGATAATTGAGAGACTGATTCTTTTTTTTAATTAATCGGAAATGGAGGATTTAGAAACTTAATTTTTTGGAAACGATAAGCGAATTTCTGCTTTTGGAAACGAAATTAGAAATCCGACATTATTGAAAATAAGTGATGAATTTCCATGTTTGATTTCTAATTCAGTTAAAGAAAAAACTAAATTTTAATTACAAAGACTTGTAAATTTTGAAAAATCCTTTAGAATCTCCAAGATTTTTTATAATGTTTTCGAATCTTTCAGAAATATCTTTATTCTTCCAGAATCTTCTAAAACTCTTTAACATTGTCTAAAACCTTTTAAAATTTCCTAAGACTTTCTAAAACTTTTACAGAGATATCCAGACTTTTTCAGAGTTCTAAGATCTTCAAAAACACCCCAAAACCTATTATGATTATTCTAAATATTCTAGACTGTTTCAGAATTTTTTAGAAACCTCAAAAATCGTTTGAATTCTGCCTTAA
>JBAGKK010317736.1:0-66195 GCA_037177015.1 Euceroptres primus
TGTTTTTCTGCGTGGGGTCCATTGGACCCAGTGTGACCATTACGTTATTTTTAGGAGGTGTGACCACTACGGGTTAAGGAAATTTCGGGAGTCTTTTTAGATTTTAGAGGGTTCTAAATGATTCTGCAGAATTCTTGAAATTCTAAAGTGCAGAATATTCTTGAAGATTCTAGAAGATTCTAGAATACCGTAGCATATTTAGTAGAATATTAAAGAATTTTCGAATATTCTTTAAGACTTTATAAGATTATTATAGCAGAACCCAAAAGAACTGTAAAAGATTACGGAAGAATCCAGAAGAATCTAGAAGATTACAGAAGATTATGGAAGAGTCTCGAATATTTTAGAGAATTTTTAGAGATTTCAGATAAGTTTTGAATTCTGAAGAATTCTGGAAACCTTCAGAAAATTGTAGAATGGTATTGAAGAGTACAGAATACTTTAGAGGATTTTATAAGATTCTCGAACAGTTTATAAGCAATAACTTTCATAGAGAGAAAGAAATTTAAAAAAAAATATTTCTATTTTCAACAAAAAAAGTGAGAAAAGTGACTAAATTTTTTTTAAAGTGCAAAAAGTGTCCAAATTAAGAAAAAGTGATTAAAAGTGATCTCTACAAAAAAAAGTGACCAAAAGTGAAAAAATTGACTCGCTGGCAGGCCTACATTTGCGAGCAATCAACTTTAAACCGGTAAATGTTCTAAATTCTTTTTATTTCTCTATTTCTAATAAGGAAAGATTTCCAGAGATCGCATCAAAATTGAAACTTTTTCGCAATCCATAAATTTACAATAATTTTATTTAAATCTATTGATTTTGAAATTTAAAAAAAAGGAAGATATTCTTTTTTAAATGGTCTTCCCCTTACAGATTCACACCTATTTTAAAGATCTATTTTTCCAGATGAGCCAATTTACATTCGGGTCCCTAGTATATATGAAAGATATTCTTGGACCTTTGGGAATAAACTTTTAAAAAAATTCTGAAATAAATAAATCCCCGAGTTTGGTTTCAAATAAATCCTTTGGTCTCAAAAGAGTTTAACGTGGTCTCTCTCTTATTTTGTCACGTGACTATATTTGTCAATTACGGTTCCAAAGAAGATTATCTACTTCTGGGGAGAGATGGGAGTCGAAGAGTCTAGATCTAGACTCTAGAAAAACGGAAAAAGATACTTGGAGTGACGATAGACGTAAGATAAGAAGGGGGTATACGGAATTCTTATAATTAGCGATGACCTACTGACCCACTTGTCAACGATTTTCGTCCGCGAATCGACGTGCATCTTTCAGCCAATAGAATCCGACGCTCTCACGGGTGTGGAATGTAATTTTGAAGGCATCCAACCACTCCTAATTATAGGTGCAGAGCAGAAGATGCTAAAACTCCATGGATTCCTGCTCTACCATCGAGGAAACTGGTTTCCTCTCCTTGACACGTTTTCTTTCTTTTTTTTTTCATCAATCATTTGCTAATTTTTTCAGCATCCAATCATTTCCAACCCATCTGCAAAAAACAAGGTTCAAATTAGAATTCAGAATTAAAATTCAAAGAGTTATGCCTATAGAAATAGATTTTGAGTTTCAAAGACAAATACTTTTTCCTTATCCAGGGGCTTTAAAATTTTGAATTAAAAATTTGGAATAAAAATTAGTTATAGTAGGCGACAAGCGCCTTCAAGGAAGGGTTTCGTAGCTTTAGGTGCTATATTGATATTGGGCCTTATATCCATTTGAAACATTTTTATATATACGCACCTAATCACACTTAGTTTTGGTTCCTATGTCCATATTGGGCCCTTTTTCAGTTTTTGGGCCTATGCCCATATTGGGTCCAATGTCAATTTTGGACCCTATGCCTATATTGGATCTTATGCCAATTTTGAGTCCTATACCCATATTGGGTCCTATGTCAGTTTTGGGTCTTATGCGAATTTTGGGTCATACATCAGTTTTTGGTCCTATGCCAATTCTGAGCCCTGTCAATTTTAGGCCCTATGACAATTTTAAACGCTATGCCAATTTTGGGTCCTATGCGAATTTTGGGTGATATGTCAATTTTGGGTCCTACTCGAAGTTTGAGTCTTATACCAATTTTTGGGCTTACACGAATTTTGGACCCTATGTCAATTTTGGATCCTGTGCAAATTTTGCGTCCTATGCCAATTATGAGTCCTGTGCGAATTTTTGGGTCCTATGCCAATTTTGGGTCCTACGCAAACTTTGGGTTCTATGCCAATTTTGGGCCCTATACCAATTTTGGGTCTTATACCACTTTTTGACCATATGTCAGTTACCTGTAAAAATAGTACGACGGACGCTTGGACGAACAATAGACCCATATTATTAGGGTTTCTGCCCGAGGCTACGAAACCCTAAAAATGACTCAATTGTATACACTGGAACCTCGATATTAATTCCCTCCATTTATTTCATTCCTAGAATTTCGCTCTGCACCATTTGGTGGGAAGGGGGTCCGAGGGTAGAGAGGGACGTAAAGCAGGTAAGGCGTCAAGCAGTACCGTAGCAACCAGTAGCAACAAAGCGAGCAATATCAATTCGCCTTTTACATTTACTTTTACTTTACATTTACTTACTTACATACTTACATTTCAACACGTTGAAAATTCTTTTTTCATTAATTTTTTATCGTCATTCAAGAATTTTGATCCCTTATAGTAAAAAAATTTACATGCGCATATTATTCCTACATAATTCATATTATTCCGACTGAAGGTGGTTCGTACGGCCCTGACTGTTTGTGTTCAAAGACACTCAAGGACTATCCCGATTTAGAACAGGCAATGCCCAAAATCTGAATTAAATGGAGGTTTGAGTGTATTATTAAAAAAAAAAAAATGTATATAATATATAAATATCACCAAGGTTATCCTTTATTGAATTTGTGGGATCTGTCGATAGATTTTTTCTGAGGAAATTAAAGTCACGATCAGGGACCGTTTGCTTTCACCAATAAGATAGACAGTTAAAAACATGATATGTATATATTTTATATTAGTTGCATTATTGCGGCATTTGCGAAGGTCGTAATAAGACTGCTTACTCAAAATGCTGCCTGCGGCCTGGTCGGGTTACGATAAATAAATTGATTTATGAAAACAACTAAGGCCGAGCTCGAAAACATTTTATTTTATTTTTGTTACTTTTAACAGAACTGAACTGAATTTGATCTGTCTCAATTGCAAAAAGAAAATAGAAAAACTTCTTCAAGTTGCAGAATTGAATTAATGAAATATTTTTTATGCAAAAATTAACTTGTAAAGTCTAATTTTTATTCTCAATTCTAGAATCTGGTTTATAAGAAAAATTTTACGGGCTCAGAAATTATCCCGAATCATAAAAAAAATACCAAAAGATTTTTGTTTTGAACCCGGATAAGGGCACAAAATATTTTTCAAAGTAATTTTGCAATTTGATATTTCATGTCCTTCTATTCATTTTTCAATCTTTTACTGGACTGTTTTTTCTTTGTAATTAAGTATTTAAAACTTGATACCTAAGTGGGAAAGTAGAATTTAACGAAGAAAAACAATTCTCGTATGGATCAACGATCGAGTATAGTCTTTTCTTTTATCATCCGTTACATTCTCGAGTTACTTATTATGACCTCCTGGTTCTTTCTCACCTCGAGTTGATTGCTCGTAATTATATAGGTGACGTCTGAGCGAAGAGAATATGCATTCCTGTGTGCATAAATTGAATAATATTATGTGCCTCGCGTGCCTACGCACATTTCCGTGTAACAGTACAGAGATTTCGGAATTTCGGATTTCACAAACAACAAATAAGTTTGTTTTAACCCGAATCGTTTCACTTAAGAGCAAGAAAAAAACTATCGAATGAAAACATTGTTCAAAAACTAACTTGCTTTCATTTTCCGTTTTCCTAGATTTCTTTTTTTTTCATCATTCATATTTTTCAGTATAAATAAATTATTCCAGAAATATTAAATAAAAATACCTTAATTTTAACTCTCTTTAAATTATTTTTAAATATTCAAGACAAATAATTGAATTGGTTTAAAAACTGGAATATTTTCGAGGGATTAGTTCCTAGAATGATTTATTTTTATAATTTATTGACAATTTACTTTTTTCTTGAAAACTGATTAATAATTAGTTATACTTCATTTTCAATTCAGAAATTAATATCAAGAAATTTTTGCTCCAAAGGGTTTATAATTTGATCCTCAAAATTATTTTTAATGAAGCTAAAAAAATTCTTTGAATGATTTAATCCGACTTCACATGTTTGTAAATACAAAAAGTAAATACACTGAAAGCTCGATTTAAGGCCGGTTTTGGGTGTTGCCTCAATGGCCTTGGTCTAAATCGAGCGGTCTCTAAACGTAAACGAGTCAGGGCCGTATGAACTATTTCTGTTTTATTTTTGTCACGAGTAAAAAATATTTTTTAACTATAAGTTTAATTTAACTTTTATGTTACTGTTAAGTTTTATTTAGTTATTATTTATGAATTATTACACATAAGGTATAACTAAAACACTGAAAACGAACTGATGCGAACCGACGCTTAGACTACTACGTCACTACTGCGCACTTTGTTGCTACGCTACTTGCGCGATACCACTGAGCCTCGAGCTCAGCTTTCCTCGTTCCCTTGGACTCCTTGCCCACAAACTAACATGCACTCACCCATAAACTAATTCCTCGAAGGCCTATCCGGAGCGTCCTTCAATAGCGATTTCAGTGTATTTATATTCGGAAATATTTTATAATAAGTTAGATTTAGGAAGTTCAAAACTTAGAGTCTGGGTTATTATATCGATTTTTAAAATGTTTTTAAATGTTTTTTAAATATCGATTAAAAATTTTTTTAGGAAGTTTAAATCTTAGAGTCTGGGTATTTATATCGATTTTTTATATACCTATATACCTATAAAAATCAAGCGAAGGAGTTTGAAGAATAGATGCTGAGTTATAAAATTAGGAACCGGTAATTCTTGAAATTCATCGAAGCTTTACTGGACGACCTTCCACGTCCGACAAATGTCATCCAGGATTCAAAAGGACACGACTTGATAGGAGCCACATCTCGAAATAGTCTCTTGCCTCATTTTCACTCTCGCTCGTTTATCAATCTCACATTCTCTTATGAAATCAATTTTTATTTCACCTGCAAAATACTTCGATCTTAGAATTGCAAATATTAAAATATCAGAGCTAAGCTTTTTATTTTCTGAATCCAAAAACTATTGGATCTTTGGGAATATAAATTAATAAAATATTTAGGAACTCTTTTTTCACGAATAAAGCTTTTTGATTATACTTTGTTATTAAATTTGTCCTAAAACAGATATATTCTTCGTTTAAAAAATATTTTTCTAAAGAGTAATGTTCTGCTTTTGTGGGGGACAAAGTGAGACGTTTACGAGTCAAGTTGCAATTTCTAAGACTTTCCGTTTTAGCCAGAAAACTTGAAACTGAGTAAGTGAATAGCTTTGACTTTTTTCACAAAAGGTTTATGAGTTATGACGCATGGAAGACGTGCAGTGCATTGCCTTTGAAAAACGTTGACATTGAGTCTCGGTAAGGGACTCATCGGTCACGCAGCTCTGATTTCACATTTCAAGATTTGCAGAAATATTTTTGCTTCTAACATTTAAGAATAAGACAAATTTTAAAGAAAATTTTTCTTATGATGGTAAAAATATTTTGTGACCAAAATTTATTTGAAGTTGGAAGAAATTCACCTGCCTGAATAATCAAACTTTTTATGAGTTCAGTCTTAAATCAGAATTTCCTGGATTTTTCATCAATCTTAATTTTTCTTATGATGGTAAAAATATTTTGTGATCCAAAATTTATTTGAAGTTAAAAGAAATTCACCTGCTTGAATAATCAAACTTTTTATGAGTTCAGTCTTAAATCAGAATTTCCTGGATCTTTCATCAATCTTAATTTTTGTAGATACCCTTCACAAACAATTGAATTCATAAATGGGAATAATTTTTGCTTCTATTTTTATTTCTATAACGCAGGGTTGCTGCAGACTTCCAATTTCAAAATGTTAGGCTTTTAGGGTTAATTTTTTTCAGAGTAATTTCCAAACTAATTTTGAAGACATAGCAATCCGATTTTTACAGTGATGTTCATTTATGTTGAAGTTCCCAGGTCCTCAAGTTTCTGCAACAACCCAAAAATATTATTGTCGTAAATGATAATTATAAAACGTCGTTTTTCTGGGTTTTCAAAGAAATTTGAGACGTGGAATAAAATATCGTCTGGTGTCTGGTCTCTGGTCTAACGGTCCTAATGGGAAATTTGACCTTGTCCGGAATGCCTTATCCGGAGACTGTTCAGGTGCTCTCAGAAAAGGGGTGTCGATTGCGATCGATTTCACCGTCGTCGAACTCACTTGAACCGGCTCTCGGTGACTCTAAGAGGCTAAGTAAGTGTAAACTCGATGTGCAACGTAAACAAACGATCATTTAACAGCGACATATTTGCCAAAGGAATCTTTAGTGACAGTATTGCCTATAGCTACAACTAAAGAAACTATTGGAAAGGAGCATTTCTCGTCAACGAAACGTCGTTTCTCAAACATATTCCAGCGTGAATATATTCATACATTCAGAGATCATTAATGGCCATTCAGAAATATGCGGATGTGGTCAAGAAATGTCCCATTTGTCTTTTATGATCGAATACTAAAAAAGTTAAGTAAAACACTTTTCAAAAGACTGCGGAAAATTAATTCAACTAGGTATTAATGAAAGTCCTTTTCTGAATTTTTTCCCTGAAAAAATCGGTAGAAAAATTAGTTTAGAAATTAGTCTGGAGTAAACATTAGTCCACAAAGACTGGAATTCTGAAATTAGAAGTCTGTAGCAAGTCAGCATTTCAATATTCCAATTGGTACTTTTTTATAGAAATTATTTCTATTCATGAATTTAATTCTGTCTGCAAAAGGATAAAAATTATGATTTGCATATTCAAGTTGGTAAATTTAATAGAATTACAAATAAATTTTGGAGAGGATCAGCAGAATTATTAATGAGACAGTTTCAAGATATCTCAATCTCAATTCCTGAACCTTATTCTGAAGAAGATAAAAGAATCTTGAGAGGTCTGAGTGATTATTGCAGTTCTCCAAAAACATAGTCCAGAGATTTTTATGGCTTCTGGTTTTTTTTTCGGTTGGGAGTTATTTTGAAAAGAAGTCTTATCTTCTAGGAAGATAATAAAACCTTTTTTATTAATTTATTAAGCTTTCAATTAATAAATAAAGCCAATACTTTCTCATATGATGATGAGAATGTAAAAAGATTTATTATCTTCCTAGAAGATAAGACTTCCTTTCAAAATAAGTCATAATTGAAAAAAAAACCTGAAGCTATTACAAATCACTGGACTATGTTTTTGGAGAACTGCAATAATCACTCAGACCTCTCAAGAATCTTTTATATTCTTTAGAATAAGGCTCAGGAATAATATAAAGTCAAACGATTGAGATATCTTGAAATTATCTTATTAATAATTCTGCTGATTCAGTTTCTAGGTTTGGAATGCAGTCTGGGACAGAAATAGATTCCTGGCACTCAGCTTTAAGAAATTCCAATTCCAGAAAGAAACTCCATTAACACTTTTACGTGATAGTTTTAAAAATCAGTTAATCTGAATTCCAAATCATAGACGACTCTTTATATAGTGTCGATGAAAACTGCTTATAATTATTGTATCAAGGTGGAAAAGCTTTTAGTAATAGAAACATTTTTCCCATTATATTAGAAATTTCTAGTGAACTAAGTCCGTTCCGACAAGTTTCCTAAGAATTTCTTATAGAGTTCATCGTCACGCTCATGTTTCTCAGATCGTAGATAATCGACTTTTGTCCCCTATACTCTATAGAGCTAACGATTTTGTGGATTTAGTCATCTCTTTTTGACATTGATTAATAATCTTTGTGGGTCTTGCATCATTTTTATCAATAAATGAAGTTTTTGCTATTTTGGTTTTTTATTATTAAACTGTATAGTATAGAAAAAGGTTATTTTTCAAGCAATCTTTCGTCCGGAATTCCAAAAGTACGAAAGTTCGTTTCTTGTTAGAAATTGCAAGTTTTCATTTTCGTTTCATATTTCTTAACAGCATCAAAATTTTCGAAATATTTTTCTTCAGTAAACATCAACCTTCGAGTAATTTAGGTCATACATAATAATCTTAAATCAAATATTCTTTTAAAACAATGACAATGTTTCAGTCGTCTGTCTATACTGACCCTTTTTAAGCCAAACCTTTATTAATAAACAAAACATTCTTTAATATTCCTATAATTACTATAAAAATTGAACACAAAAAACATCAAATTGTATATCTCATATGAAAAATCAATGAAAATGGATTTTTCTTCAGTCTTACTTAATTTGAAATTGGATTTGACAGAAATGTTATAAATTGTTCTAAACATCGAACTTTATTTACGAGGGTCAGAAAAGAATCTAATATTTCGGATTCCTAACTTCTAGATTGTTATGAATGAATCTTGAAGATCTAAATTTTTTTTAAGACAGATTTTGTTTATTCCAATCAAGCAAGAGTAAATTTGGAATTCCGAATGATACTCAGATATTCTGGAATTCTTCCATTTGAAAAGAAATTGGACTAACTTTAGTTAGTTCAATTTCTTTTCAAAGTCAGAACAAAAAAAATCTCAATTCTTTTGGAACAAACTATGAAATTCGGATTGAATATGCTGAGCCAGTTTTTCATCGTTCTAATCTAAAAAGAGGGCTGAGAGAAAAAAAAGTAGCATTTTGGAACACCCTACTATGTATTATAGTCACTCTTTTTTTTCCTTTTCCTCGTTCCCGGAAAAGAAGTAATCCTTCGAGTCTGAATCATTGTCCAGTGTTATTTTTTTTGCATAGATCGCTTCATTTGAAGGTTGCCCAACACGTTTTTTTTTTTTTTTAAAAAAGTTCCAAAAAATACGTTTGCGTTGACGAATCATCCCCATTGCATTTTAGAGCAAATTGTTCAGTAGGAAAAAGGAAGTAGAGAAAATTAAGAGAAAAACTAAAAAAAAAGGAACCTTTCAATCTTTGATAGTTTTCGAGCTATGGTTATTTGAAAAAAAACCTAATTTTTTCGATTTTCAGCGAAAAATTACTACTTTTGAAACAAATTTGTAAGCCCTACGAAAAAGCCCTTTAAAAACGCTACGAAAAATTGTTCCACAGGCGAGTGAAAGTAGACTCAATTTGCAGTAAAAAGAACAGTGTTCTATATCTAATAGGTCATGAGTTATAGACCTCTCAAAGTTGACCATTTTTACCTGTTTTTAGGGGAAAAAATTGAGTTCCATTTTTTCAAAATTAGTCGTTTCCGGTTGAATCTACATTGATGACGTCAGAGGATGAAATGAAGTAGATGAAATTCTGCGTAAATTAAAGAAAAAGTCTTCTACTCCCATTCGTTTGAAATTTGTGAGCTTTCAAAAATTCCATGTTTTTCACTTTTTGACAAAAAATCGAAAAGTTATGCTTTTTGAAAATTTATCCTCTAGGCATATTTTCGTTGGATTCACAGGAAACGACACTTTTTCGTAAAGCTAAGAGTTTTTAAGGTACTCACACCGTCCACGAAAACGTGATTTTTGGAACTTTTTTCGAAAAAAAAGCCGGATGTGACAACTGATCTGATGTCAAGTTTTCAAGATAAGAACCCCCAAATGAAGCGTTGCAAAAATGGGGGGGGGGGCAAATGATCTATGCAAAAAATTCCACTGGACAATGAGTCGGACTCCAAAGTACCAGATGCCTGGACTATTAGACCCAATTTCTTTTCTAAGTCAGAATATAAAAAATTGTATGTTCAATTCTTTTGGAGTAAACTGTAAAATTCATATTGAATATTCTCAGCCAGCTTTTCATCGTTTTAATCTAAAAAGAGGGCTGCGAGCCAAAAAAGAAGCATTTTGGAGTATCCTCATATATTATAGTCATCCGCTTTTTCTTCCTTTCCCTCGTTCCCAGGCAAAGAAGGCAACATATAAGTTTGAAGAATAGAGTCCCTCTCATCGATGTAGGTGCAGGACTTCCCGATGAAAAATTATCATCGACCCTCAACAAGGCACCTTGGCCTCAACAGGTGTCTTCAGCGGCGAATTTCGAGACGCCTTGACCTCGAGACCTCGAATCTTCTCGAGGTGACAGACTCGGCGATGCTGGTTTCCCTCTTCGCCACTTAAGTCTTCAACTCCACCGGTTCCTGCGCAATCTCTGACCTATAAAGGGCAGACCGTCGACACATCTGCACGTGCACGCAAGTTACGTAGGTGCGTAACTAAGCAAGAATTTCCAAGCAAACGGGGCCCTCGCACAGGTTCGGGGGCCCCGTCTTGTATACCTGCTGAATACCTGAAGGAGAGGGGACCCGATTCCACCTCGCTTCTTGGCGAGCGTCGTCGTCGCATTTCAATTCTCATTTCTCAGTCCGGCCCCGACCGCCTTCACCGATACAAGCTTTTATCCTCGGTTCGCCATATCGCGAAGCTTCACTGTCGCTCTATTCTCCTTCCTTTTCCTCATCCTCCTCGCTCCTCTTCCTCCGTATCTCGTGACCTGGTAGTTCGTGAGACCAGGATCCCGCAAACAAAAGAAAACTTCCAACGCCGGAAGTCGCCTGCTTTGCCGCCTAAGCATAATGCGCTTGAACGGTGCCTCGTGGTTGGAGTGAAAAAGTCGCGAAAACTGCGGCCCCTGCAGCAGCAGCCGCACCTCCAGATTCCACCGCTACCAACACAGAGAAGCTGTTGAATTCCTGGAGGCACGTACGTACAGTCCTCGACGCCGCATACCTTGCTCGCGAGACCTGGGAAAAAAGGGAGAAGAGAAGGAGAAGGAAAGAAGAAAAGAAGGAAAGAGAGAGCGTGTGGTAGCCAGGTAGACACTAAAGGTAGAGGTAGACTAGAGAGGAGGAACGACTCGACCTGTGGAGAGACGTGAGAGGAGCGAGAGAACCTGCAGGTGGAAGGGGCACCAGCTAGATGGAAAGGAGGCAGCCATAATGGCTTGACGCGATCTCCGCGAGGCGGCTACAGCTGCTGCGAAATCGAATCTAGAACTCCTTGGCTAGTTTTGCAATTCTAACGTCTACCGCGATACAGACTACGCAACCTCATGTTGTTGCACGCCAGTTACCTCAAGAGTTCTCTCGGTCCTGGCGATCTTTTCAATTCGTGATATTCTGGATCTGGTGATATAAGTCCCCTGTGAATCTTCCTTGTGAATCATCCTCGTGATCAATGATCCCAGTGCCTTTCAGTGTCATTATCAATTCAGGTGTGTCTTTTGATCTGTGTGTCTTCTTTGTCGGATACTTAAAAAAAAAAATCTCATTAGTTTTCGATTCACTTCCCAGTTCAATTGCAGTTTTGATTACTAATTATACAAAAGTGCCTCGATAACCGAGTGAAATCGTCGCGTATGTTATCCTCAGTGTCCAGAATCCCGTTCGGAGTGGATAGAAAAGAGTAGGTGAAGCGATCGAGTCGTGACCGTTGGAGCAGAAAGATGAGGGGGGCAAATCACGACACGGCGACGCCGTACTGCCGCTGCAGGGTGCTGTACCTAGGGAGCTCGGTACCACATGCCAGCAAGGAGGGTCTTTTAGGTGTCCAGGAACCCCTTCGTGAGCTCTATCCCGAGCAAGGAGCCCTTGGAGCTCGCGGGATAGATTCCTGGCTCAGCGTCTGGAGCAACGGCCTCCTGCTGGAGAACGTCGACGAGCACCGCAAGAAGGTCACCAGGTTCTTTCCCATCGAGGCGCTGCACTACTGCGCGGCCGTTCGCCACGTGAAAGGTGGAAACAGTGATGCCTCCACAACGAGATTCCTACCTCTGGACTCTCCCTTCGCCCGGACACCTAGTGCCAATCATCCACCCCTGTTTGCCGCAGTTTTAAGGCGAACAACTGGTATCAAAGTTCTGGAGTGCCACGCCTTTATCTGCAAGCGCGACATGGCTGCCAATGCCCTGGTGAGGTGTTGTTTCCACGCCTACGCCGACAGCAGCTACGCCAAGGGTCTAGACCCTTCTGCTACCAATACTAATGGAATGATTGTTCCCCAACAAACTGGAAGTCTCTATCACACTCTCGGAGGTTCCAGCACTACTCTCGACAGTCCGCCCATCACGAGGCTTGATGCTGCATCCACCGATGACATGAGTCTCTACAACGGGGACGAGAACCACAAAGTCTGGGCAAGGAGTAGAGATGAGGTCGACGGCGTTTATCAGGAACAGGGCACCCTTAGGAGTACAAAGGGATCTAGACCTCGTCAACTTGTGGCGCCACCGCCGCCACCACCTCCTCCGCCTCCAGCTCAACCTCTGATGCTTGAGGAATCCGCTTCCTCGTCGAGGAGAAAGGCGAACAAAAAGCTCAAGAAGCTCAAGAACCGAGCTATGCACGAGGATCCAATGCAGCACCACCATCATCATCAGATGCACGCCCAGCCTCTCTACACTAACGGTCATGGGCATCACACGCTGGGTCATCCAATCAGGCAACAGCACTATCATCCGCATCAACTTCCGCCCAGCAGTCGATCAATCGCCGGAACTCTGGCGAGACCTGCACCGGTTCTTCTCGTCCCAGCAGCCACTTTGCCTAGGAAGGCCCATCATCATCCTCGGGGCTTGAGGCCCATCCCAGCAGCGGCGCCAGTGGTACCGGTCTATGCACCTCTCCCGGTGGTTCCCCCACCACCGACAGCCATTTACACCGCAGGCACTTACGGAACCGCCGGAAATCGGAGCAGGAGGCATCCGGAAGTGGAGAACTCGACGTTGAGTAACTCTAGGAGACTCGCAGCTTCCCACGCGGATCTCACGGCTCCAGAACCAAGGCCCTCGGATAGTCCGGAGAATGAGTCGAGATTTGGGACTGGGATTTATCGTAGGAAGGGGCACTTGAATGAAAGGGCCTTTTCTTACAGCATCAGAGCTGAACATCGAAGTAGGAGCCATGGGAGTCTGGCTTCCTTGGGCTTCAGCGCTCAGAATGGAAATGCTGTGCCTAAGGGGAAGAAGGACAAGGAAATCGAACAATTAGTGGCGGGACTTACCCTGGATGATGGTCCCGAAAACGGCCAATATCCGCCTGGTCCACACATCAGGACTGCTAATGCACACTACAATCATCATCAGCAACACCAACCGCCTCAGCCTCTCCCGAGGCCTCGTCCCCGCTAGGATATCTTTTCTGTAGTTTTTGCGGGCTGCGTTTACCTCTTGATTGAAGTACTCATGTCTGGTGTGGAAAATTTTTTTTATTAGAGCTTGGTATTTTTAATTAGTTTTCTTCTTTATTTACAAAAAGTAAATTATATACAGTTCTTCGTTGAGATCGATAAGAAATCATTTCCAATAAATTTTTTTGGGAACTGAAGATACTTATGAAAATTGAAAAGGATATTCAACCCTTTTAGAACTGAATTTTTTTGTAAGGAGAAATACTATTTGGGGGTCACGGAAGCAAAAAAATCAATTTTGGAAATTCAAGTTTATTTTACTATTTGACATTTTTTTTCTCGAGAGAAAATATTCATAGCTTTATAAGCACCATAAAATATCAGAGGTTTACTGAGGAAGTAGAAAAATATTTGACCATAATATAATATAAAATAAAGGCAGTGACTAGTATTACGGAAATTTCCGTACAACTATCACACAACGTAACATGAGCCGAGGCTGGTGCTACGGAATTTTCTGTAACACTAGCCTGCGCCCCCTAGTCGTATGGAAATTTCCGTAACAATATCCTCGGGCTAAAATAAAAAAGAAATTGAGCATACCTAAATCAGAAAAAAATTACTGGGAACTAAAATTCCCACTGGGCCTGAATGGGTTAAAGTCTAATTTCTACACTCAGAAAAAAATGTTGATTTAACAAAATCGTTTAGTTGATTTTAACAAAAATGTTGGTTGAATTAACCAAATGTTTTGATGATTCAACCAAATCTTTGGTTGAATATACCAAATTATTTATTTTTGATTAAATCAATCAAAACTTTTGAGTAAACGTAAATTTTAATTGCCCGTATGACAAGCAAATTCTTTAGTTGAATCAACCAAATATTTTTATGAGTGTATCTATCAATTAAAATTTAGATTCTTAAGAATTTTTGAAGTCTTTTTTTCAATAAGTGACTCAGATTGGTTCATAAATATTTATTGAAAAAATTAAAACTTAGACCTATTGAGAAAAAAACTTGAGAGACGAAAACTTCAATTAAAAGTATATTTTTAGACCATTATAATTTATACTTACGAGAGGATTTCTCATGGTTGACGCTCTTAAAGCGTGCAATTCTCTCCGGAAATTTGTCCCTTCTTTACGCTAAAATACTTCTCTTGGAAAGATCCATATCAGATAATCAGAATGTAGTCTTCTGAAGTATAATCTGATATATTTATTCTTCATTTTTTTTGTCCTGGCTCGTTTCTTTTTCTCACGGGATTTGGGAGTGTCTAAAATTTTGAAATTTTGAGCCAGTCTCTTGAAAAAAAATCATTTTTATTAACTGAATGTACGATTTGAACCTAGAGAAATTTCGATTCAATTCGGATTTAAATTTAATGCTTATGCTAATATAATTTCAAACATTACCAATAAATAGTTTACAAGACAAGTTTTTCTTTCGAGGAAAAGAAATAATTTGCATTTTTAGCAAGACAAGTTTTTCTTTTGAGGAAAATAAATAATTTGCTTTTTTAATCTGATGATAAATAAATAAATACTAGAACAAAATTTTAAAAAATTCAGGTTTAAGAATCAAAATAATTTACAATCAGAATATTAGAACCAATTTAATTATAAAATAATATCAAGATTATTAATTTATATAAAATTTTAAAAATATTTCTTTAAAATGTTGCAAAATTCAAAAATGATTTTTCTAAAGCTATTTTTTATGACTTCAGGTATCTAATCTGTAGTTTCAACTTTCAATGTCAGAAAACCACGTGAATGATTAGCATGTTTACTAGCTAAAGAAATAAATTATCGAACGTTGAGTATTTTCAAACGAAGTATGTCTGGTATGTTTCAATTCGGTCATGAGTATTTGCCTGTTAAATTCGTTTGAGGACAGCTTTATTTACACATTCAACTAGCTTCAATTAGTATCATTTTTAGCATCAATGACTTTAAAGGTCTCGATTATTTGATTAGATTTTTTACTTAAGACATTTCTAAAATCATGGAACTTTCAAAATTAAAATTAAAGAAATTAATGATGAATTTGAAATAAATTAATGATCAGTTTACTATTCAGATGAATAGAAGAATTAAAATTAATTAATCTAGGCTTACAATAAAATTATTTATTAGCATTTTCCTTTGGTAAGAAACTAAGCTAATATTACAACTTTTCCGAAATCTTAATGGAGAATTCGCTTATAAATCTACCAAGATTAATTATTATTTTGTTTTTATATATACTTGACATACATTTCGAAGTCAACAAAATAATTCCGCTGATGGATGTATAAATAGAAAGGCTATAAGAAGACCTTACACCATCGATAGCAATAATCATTTTATGATGATCACAACATGATGAGCCAAGAAGGCATACTTTATTACTCATTTCCTCCTATTTTTAAATTTTTTTCCTCATCACTATTGGAATTTGTCCTTCGATTTTTAGTCACGTTTACAACTTTACTTTTACTCGCCCGCATTCACTTTAAAAGCCTGCATATAGTTATATTATACCGATTAAAACATAAAATGCCTAACAGAAAAATATTTTTACAGCATTTCCTATCTAGTTGGTTTAGAAAATAAGAAATGCCAACCGATAGAATAATTGCCGCGATAATAGGAACGCAGATCGTTTCATATTGCGATTGGAACAATTGTCGGTTTTTAAACTTTAAAACCTTTCTAGTAATTATCTTTGAGTCTGTAATACCAAGTTTTATTGTCTCAGTCAAAAAAGTGCTGGTTGTAAAAAAAATTAGCTTAGTCTTGTAAAATATAAATGTACAAGTGGCGTAATCAGTTGTCTCAATGCGTAATTTTCTTTGCAAAGTTTTCAATTATTTAGATTCGAAATTAAAGAGACAAGTTTCAACTTCAATACCTTGATGTTGAAGTTTGATTCTTTTAAAGCCCAAATTAAATTTTACCAAGATTAATAAATTAATTTCTCCAAACTTAGGCATGAGATACCGACGTAAGTAAATATGTAAAAATAAGTCTTCGACAGTTCTACGTAAGGCGAATATATTATTAGACTTAATTACCAAAATAATCGAGTCAGACCTAATGAAAAAAGACGCCATTCGTTGCAGGTTTTTTTATTTTATTTTTTTGTTATAAAAACCTGCTAAAATAACTTCATAATCGATGAGCGTGATCAACTGTACCATGGAAATTATACTCAAAAATGGGCCAAAATATTCATTTTCAAATCACCGCAATTTATTTTTGTTCCTGAGAAAAATATAGGATATAAACTAAGATCCAGACGTAAATGAGTATCATTATAGATAGTATCATTGTAGATATCTACAATTGACCAAAACGAATTTCTGTTTTTGCTTAAGGAAAAATTTAAGGAGACACAAAGACTATAATCTTTTGGCCCATTTTGTTGTGATAGATTATATAATACTAACGTTATGTATTTAAATAACTTTTCCTATTTTAACAAGGACCTTTCTCATCGACACTATAATATAATATACTTTATTATACTTTAGAGCCCTTATAATGGACACAGAGTTTACGCAACTCTGAATTAACGTCATTTCCTTTAGATTGAGGAAGGTCTGCAGTTTTACAGCTTTGGTCACTTTCACCAAAGGCTTTTTTCACATGGTAACAATACCTTCAGCCCAGTGACGTAAGAAAACTTATAATAAAAATCCTAAATCTTTTTTAGAAAAAGATTTAAATATGTTCATAAAAAATATGACGTTTCTAAGGAATTTTTAGTCTTAAATTTTAAAATAACTTTAGTGCTTGTGAAATTTATCTTCCTGATTCTAATTACACGATTATCAGGGACGAAAAAGTTTCTTGAAGGCACGAATAAATTTTCTTCCAAGTGTTTTGGACAACAGAAGACCGTGGAAAGTAATTACGTTGGATAACATTATTGTCGATAATTGCCTTTCACAAGAGGCTCAGAAAATACAACATAATTCGCAAGAAGCTGTAACTCTGTAATTCACTTATGTTCATCGTCTCTTTTTTTTTTGTAGTCTCGAAGTATAACTACATATGTGCCAGATGAAAACTGTGTCAAAATACAAAGTACGTAATACTTGCGTAATTCTTTCGATAAATTTTCTTCTTCGGTCTGAATCACAAGTAACCCATAATAATTCAACTTTCTTTCTGATTGTGACATTCAAATGCAAAAAAATTTATGCAAATTCCAGGTGTTGATTCGCTAAATATTTTTTTGTCTGCACAAGTTTTCTATTTCTCTGATTGGAAAATAATTTTAACTTTTGGAACTTGGAAAGCAAAACATTTATTAAATTGAATTGAATTCGAAAAGGTCCATATTCAAAACCATTAAAATTTTAAAATATTTATCCAAGATCTGCAAATTGTCAAGTGTTGGAATTTGAAGATTTGGAAATGAACAGCTTTTTGAATTTGAAAGTTAGGAAGCATGAATTTTAAATTTTCTAAATTATATGAGAAGAAATTAAAAGAGAAAAAATAATAAAAGACGAACTAACGCCCAGAATTTAAATATTCAAAAGCTAATTCTCAAAAACGAAAAAAACTTAGATTCTTGTTCTGCAAGATGTTCCCAAGATTTTTTCCAATGATTCTATTTCTGTCAAGATTCAAAAAAAATCTTAGAACCATCCTACGACCCACAATACTCATCGCCGAATCTCGGAATTTTTTTCCTATTTGTTATTTCTTTTGGTAACACAGTCATAATCTCTGAAACGATCATGTGTCTTCCGCAGTTGCGTAATCTTGTGCATCAAATTACGTTAACAGGCCTGACGATTGTTTTGCAAGTGTAGCGTATATACGTACTTAACAAATGCATTAGGATTTTTTTAGCGTTGAAGAAGAAAAAAAGTACAGAGTGAGAGAGGAAATGTGTAATAACTATTGTAGTGCGTGTTTTAAGGCGAGCAACAATAGGAATGTGCCATGGAGTAAAGCGAAGAAGACTCAAATATATATCTTTAATACGTATATATGCACATTATTACGTGCGTGTGACTGGATGAATAGAATGGAGCGATGATGATAGAAGAAAACTTTCTCCCTTCGATATATCTCGACACACAAGTGCCTGTTATGATAAGTCCTCGAAGATTCCTTTATAATTATTTTCTGAGAGAAAGGAGACATTCTGGTTTCTCGAGTGGCGTAACGCATCTCAGATGTTTTGCTGTTTTCTAATTCTTCGAATGGTTCTGAAAAAAAAATTCAAGATGTAAATACCATTCGTGAGAAAAAAAATTGAGGAAACTTATCCTGATAAAATGTAATACTGATTAATTACTGACTGAATATAAATTTTTGATGGTTCGATTTAAAAAATAAATAATGTAAGAATATTTTAGAATCTGTATTTAATCAGTAGAAAGTTAAAAAAATTAAGTATTGCAGGATATAGATTGGTATATTATCAAGACAATATTAAAATGTAGAAGGGAATTTCTTGTCACTAATGCTCAATTTTCCTTTGAGCCATGAATAATTAGTTCTCCTGTTTAAGAATATGAATAAAAAGCAAAAATTGAGCATTGGTACGAGATTCCAAAAATAAAGAGTGCCAGTTTCAAGGAAGGAAAATAGATGTTTTGTTGACGAGGATCTTGAAAATTGTAAATTTTCGTATTCGTATTCTCCTTTAATTATAAGAATTCTCAAGAGACTTATTCCAATTTTCATCCTTCACACGTACTTCAATGAGAACTATTTCATAAAGAAAATATACATATATAAATAAAAAACAATGACGCGTATATGCATGTGAATATATTGTAAAGGTCTTTGTGCAAGTAATAAATACATCCATGTATATAATTAAACTTAAATGAGGCTTCTGAGTATGCAAACACTGAAAAATGGTTATGGTGAAATCTATTGCTTTTAACATCCAGAAAAATGTATTTGTTGTAAATAAATTGTTATCTGGTAAAATTTTGTATTATATCAAGTACATGAAATCTTAAATTAGGTAAACGGTTTGCTTGGCTAAAAGGATTTATCAAAAAAAGTTTTGATTGAAAAAAATTAAATAAAAAAAATTTGTTAAATTAACTTTATATTTTTAATGTGTATGTTAAACACTTGTTATGAGAGATATGATTCTAATTTTGAATATATTAAAATAGTTAGGTTTTACTGTAATTTTTTCAGTGTTTGCAAAAACTGATTATCCATTTTCCCTTTTTACCAGAGATCATCGACATTGTATAATTTTATTCTTTCTGAAAAGCGAGACTCTAATGGCTTTCAAGGTTAGACGTATACACTGGTGTACACGTGGTTATGACAAACACTTTCCCTTTGTTATGCAAAGAACTATAGACTTGAGTGACTCTGGAAAGGTGAGGGACAGCTTAATTAATCAAAAGAAAGACGCCAATGTTAAATCATTAAATGCAAATTGAATCAGACTTACAATTTGCAACTGATTTCCAATATTGACAAGAATGACAAATTAATATTTAAATATTATTTTATACTAAGCAACAAAATTCAAAGACATTTCAGATTTTGGAACATGGAATTAGAGTGGTCAAGAGTGGTCAAAATTTAAATTAAATTTGAAAGCTACAAATTTTAATGGTCCAGGTTTGAATCAAGTAAAACTAAAAAGTTTTCAAAATTGGATAAAATATAGCATCAAATTTTTAAATTTAGGAAATTTAGTCAAAATTCACAAAAATTAAAGGCACAGACTCAGCAGTTTTCAAGTTTAAATGATTCAAATAATTTGAAAATATTTATATATTTTCAAATTATTGCAATCATTGAATATAAAATATAAAATCAATTACTTCGAATTAAGGCAAGAATTTTTATGGGTCACAAAATTCATCTGGGTGAAAAATAAAATCTATGATAGAAAATAATTTTCTGAGAACATATTGGAACTTCCAAAGTTCAAAGCTAAGTTAATAACTTTTTAAGTAAATTATAGTTGTGTTTTCTTAGAAAATATTTCTACTAGGAAAGGCTGGAAAGGAACGTTCCTTGAGAACGAGAAGCATGACAATAACTGAAGGAACGGTACCCAGGAGTGGTTGTCGGTTATTATAATTATTTATGCTGATTATTCAGGTACGTGACCTTTGCAAGCTTTGATTCGAATGATGAGAGAAGGCAGCGATTGAAAGCCAAAGCTCGAATTACAGTTAGCAGCTAGCCTGACGTTTTACAGTTATGCTATTGCAGATTAGGTCGGTTGCAGAATTTATGTTTAATAGGTTCTCCTTGTATAGTTACAACTTGCTAGATATCACACAAGATAATTGTAAATAAAAAGAAGGGACAATTTAGTCCATTATATCTCAAGTGTTTCCCCATTCTTTCAAAAAGATACCACTGATGATACCACAATAGCTTTCCTGCTATTTTAAATTTTACTTTGTTTAAAATAGTTTAAAATTTCTTATCGAACTTTTGTAGCTGAAATATTTTTTTTGGAATTTATAATATTCGATTTCAGAAAAAATTTGATTATAATTTCTTGGATTTCTGAATTTAATTAAAAATGGACATTAAAAGAAACCAAATTCGATTTCAAGTGAAACGAATTGTGTAACAATCACGATTCCACTCTTTACAATTGTACATGATACAGTTTTAGGATCTGGGACAGTGAATATGACTGAAAAGAAAAAGTGAAATTAGGAAAAGAATTTAAAGATCAAAAAGTTAAGTGTCAAATTAAAAAAATGTATTCCTGATGAAAAAAGAATCCTTTCTAAGGAAAGTATTAAAATTTGGTCAACAATCTCTGGTTATTAAAATTAGCAACCGTAAGTAAAATCAATTTATAATCACTTTAAATAGTTTTATTGGGAACTAAAGTTCATTAATGCAGAAAAAGACAATTTGCATAATTCTCATTTATTCCTGGTTCTAGTTTGTTAACTGGTTGCTTTTAAATGGCATAGTGTAACTTATAGTTTAAATTCCATGATAATTTCAAGAAGTAATTAAATATTAGCTAAACAAATATTATACTCATTCATACAATTAATATCATTTTCTATTCTAAGTTGTTTTCATAGACAATTATCCGATCGTTTTCGTTTTGAATATTTAATTGAATATTTTATATATTTTATTGACTTGCTCTATCAGTTTCATTTTTGTAAAAAAAATACTTAAAATTCAAAACAGTTCAATTTTTGATTCCGACAATTGAAGGATTTTGAAATTCAAAATATTGGTTTCAACCACCAAAATACAAATTTAAATTAGGCTTTTTCTAGTTCAACAGTCAAAAAATTTGAAATCATTTAATTTTTTAAATTTCCACCAGATTCCTGATGAAAAAACATCGAAAACGTTGGTTCTGCCAATTAAAAATCGCTCAATATTCAGATTTTCAGTTTTTCAATTTTTGAAGTCCAAACGCTCAAAATTTCAAATTTTTGTTTTCAAAGAAAAGAATTAGAAATTCATTTCTCAACAAATTTACAAATCTTGAAAGTTTCCATTTTTAGAGCACCATCTTTTAATTTTTGTTCCACATAAAATTGGATTTTCAAAAAGGCTAAAATTTTCTCCTCTCAAATTTTTAAGAAATAGATTTCAAAATTCTACATCTACATAATGCTCGGATTTTGAGACTGAAAATTTTTTAATTCGAGATTTAAGGCTCTTTAATTTTCAAATTAAAGTACAATTAAATGTAGAATTATAATGGGGATGTATCAGTATGATGATCAATTACAATCTAAAATGAAAAGTAGATAGTAGATATTAGAAATAGTTATATACTAACAGATGCAAAACCTGCAGTTGTGCGAAAAATCCAGTGCCTTGTCATCCTGTCGCTTATTTCCGCTTTGTTGAAACGGTTTTGCTGCAGGTAACGCGTTGCACCTGTCACTTGACTATTTTATAACATAGAACATGAGCACATGATCGTGCTGAGCATGAGGAGATATAATCAAATTCTCATTACATTTTTAAAATATACAAATTATTTTTTTAAATAAAAATTCTACGTTTTGAAGTATTTTTTTAATATTCATTCAAAGTGGAAATTTAAAATTTAAGACTAAAATTCAGATTATTCTTTTCCTTTTCTTATATTATAATATAACTACAATTATATTTATTCTCATTCACTTAACTCTTGTTTTTAAATAAATTTTAAAAAATTAAATAATTATTCAACTCGAAAACGATTACACCTAAATATTTCTTCAATTTTTTGAATTATTTGAGAAATAATTTAATAAAACTTCTTTTAAAACTTCAGCCCTGAATCTAATTAATATTTTATTGGATAAGCTAGAATTATTAATATTGAACTGATTAATATCATAATATTAATAAAAAAGATGGTAAAATTGTCCCACCTGAGTAAATAATAATTATTAAGATGTTAACTTTTTCGGTTAACTGTTCAGATATTAATTTTCAGAATAAACATTAAAAATAATAACTGACCAGGCCAAACATTTAAGAATTTTGGACTGTGAGATTTTCGGAAAAAATTTTGTTTCTATATCATTAAAAACATTTATCTTCTTTTAGTCTAATACAAAAGTGTGCGAAAATCCAAAACTAATAGATCAAGAAACATATTTCTGAAAAAAACAATTTTCAACATTATTTAGTAATTATTTCTCTTAAATTTGTAAGTACATTTTTCATACTTTTTATTCATAATTTCCAAACGAAGTCGTCTAAAATGGTGAAACTTTATTAAATTTTTATTTGATATAAGTACTTTACCGAGAAATTAGAAAATGATGATCAACTTTGTCATTCACTCTTAACATCTTAATAATTATAATAAAAATGTTGAATAACTTGTATCTATTTAAGGAAACACATTTATTGACTAATTAAATTCGTTATTTCAGTAAACAATTTCTAGATTGCAACCACTTTTTTTCTGTTTAAAGAAGGTTGATGCAAGTTTCTGATAAAATAACTTGTTGCTGTGAGAGCAAAGATTTATAGAAGTGGCAGAGGAAAAAAAATTGGAAAGTAAAAAATCAAACTAGGAGACATTCCAGAATCGAAGTTCTTGAAATAATGAGCGTGCATTGATCACATCCTACGTGTAGCTAACTATTCCTTACAGATTTCCTGCTCGAACTCGAAGCGTGTCCTCCAGGCAATGCAGTCAATGCTCTCAAGAGTTCTAGGTATTCATATATAGGTACACTTATGAACACTATCTTCGGGAATAAATTTAGTCTCGAATCCAGGATGCAGCCATGACATAATTGTTCGAAATAATCTGCAAAACGAGCTGATATAAGATTATTGACAAAATAAAATTATGGAAGAGATTAAATGAAGAAATAATTAGAGAGAAGTGTGTCGATTTCAGAATTGACGAGGATTCCAGGTTAATTAATCCTAGGTCATAAAAGTCATAATAAAAACATCATAAAAGTCCCGAGTAATATTTATATAGGTTTTAATTGATTAATTCGTGATGAGATGTTTTGAAAACACAAATATGATATTCTCTAAAAAATTATGAGTAGTTACCGAGATAAATATTTCATAATTATAGACTTAGATTTTGATAGAATTTGAAAAGTAGTTTTTAATTTTTTAAAGACTACTGATACATTTTGAACATCATTAAAAATTGAATGAACTTTCAATTCCAAAATGACTGAAGAATTTTTGAAATATTTTAAATTAATATATTTATTATTTATAATATTTATATATTTATTTGATTGACGCTGGTAGTTCACAAGTATGTCGTTAGATAGAGCACGCATTCGCAATTTCATAAGTTTAAAGAGCGTGAAACTCTAACGTTTGAATAACGTCCAAATGATGAAACTTATGAAATTTTAAAAATCATATTTCCAAAAATTCTAAAATTAACTGGAGTTAAAGACCACAGCTGTGTTTTTTAATTAAAATTAATATAAAGACCAGCTGTTTAAAATTTAAAGTACACTTTAAAAATAGTTTAAACAATCCTTTAAATTTGAAGTTTCATTTTCAATACACAAAACTTAAAAACTCTTAATCTTAATGATTAATTTTTAGGCTTTCAAGCATTTGGTCATCACAAATTAATTATAATTTTGAAAATATTCAAAGCTTGGGCGATTCAAATTAAAACACTATCAATTTTAAATTCTGCAATAATTCACATCTTACATACTTTTAAAATGTTCAATATTTCAGGATTTGAAATTTAAATAAATCGTAATGTCAACGTTTTAAACAGTTTAAATCTAAGAGTTCACTGACTTGTCATGTTTTCTAATTTGAAAGATTTCAATGTAATATTCAATTCAACTACCAAACCAAATTTTCAAAAAATGAAAATTAAAAATATTCAAGTTTTTTAAAACATTTTTTATAAAATTCACAAATTAACAGCTTTGTAAATTATAAGTGGTCGAGTAAAAAATATTTCAAGCACTTTCAATGGAAAACTTTCAAAACTGTTCTCCGGATGATTCTTCAAAGTCCTCAACTCCTCATGGTTTTCTTGAAACTTTTTATATAGGAAATCGACTATGAGAATTTTTAGTGACAAGTTGAAAAAATCATACTACAATATCTAGATCAGTGAAATTTGTTTACTTTGGTAAGAAAGCTCTTCCATAAATAGGCCTTCCAAAAGCATCCAAAATTTTCAAATACACCCCAAAATTTATTATAATTCTCAAAAATATTCTACCCTGTTTCGTAATCTTTTAGAATCCTCAAAATTTCTTTGAATTCTGCAATAACATTCTGAAATCTTCTCGTTTCTTCTTGATTTTTATTCTAGATTTTCAAAAAGTCTATAGAATTTTAGAAAGATTCTGAAAATAGTCTAGAAGAATTCTTCAAGATTCTTCAAATTCTAAAGTTCAGAATATTCTTGAGGACTCTAGAAAATTCTGGAACAATCTAGCATATTTTGTAGAATATCAAATAATTTTAGAATATTCTTTAAGAATATTATAAGAAATTTAGTTATTTAGTTATATTTTTATTTAAATATTTATTTAGTTATTTAGCTATAAGATTATTATAGTAGAACTGGAAAAACTGTAAAAGATTATGGAAGAATCCTGAAGAATCTAGAAGATTGCAGAAGATTCTGGAACTGTCTCGAATATTTTGGAGAATTTTTAGAAATTTGAGATAAGTTTTGAAGATTCTAAAAGATTTGAGAAAATTTCAGAAGTTTTTTGTAGATTTTGAAGGATTCTCAAAGATTCTGGAAACCTTTATAAGATTCTGGAAACCTTTCAAGATTCTGGAACAGTTTACAATTTTTTGAAAAATTTAAATAGATGTTTACAAACATTTTTGAAGAGTAAGAGGACTGAGTGAGTCTGGAAGATTATGGATTAGTCTGAAATTCTGGAGAATTCTAACAGATTCGAAAACATTTTTGAAAATTATAGAAGATTTGATAAGAATTTGGAGGATCTTGAAAGAATCTGGAAAATTCTGGAAGACTATGAGATAGTGCAGAATTTTATGAAGAATTTTAACAGATTTCAAATAAGCTTTGAAGATTTTGTAGGATTTTAGGAAATTTTCGAAGTCTTTTGAAGATTTTTGAAAATTTTTGAATTATAAACTTTCAGAATGTGTCAAAGTAACATTTCAGCATGACAATAAGCAAAAAAGGCTTACATAATTAATAAACGCTCCCTAACTAAAACCATTAATTTGTCCAAAGGAAGTTATCTAAAAAATGCTTCCCAGAATCAGTCCAATCTTTTTTTTTTTTTTTAATTATTATACGCGTTTCCAGAGTACGATCAGCACGCACTTCCCGGATTCTTTTGCAGATTCAGATTCAGATCCTTTCTCTTAGCTCCTTTTTCCCCTTCCCTAAAATTTCCAAAGTCTACAGTCTATATGTGAATCTCTCGCCCCTCTCGAATCGAAATCCTTCTATATCTCCAGATGTAGGGTCGCCCCTCAAAGAAGAATTACCGCCACTCAAATCCTCTGAAGAGAAGCTTCTTAGGCACACAGAAGATGCCTCGCATGGTTTGAATAACAGTACTCTCACATTGGACGCATCGCGCCGCTTGGTGAACGCCATCAAAACGTGTGGTACCGTTACCGGTTTAAACATCAGCAGTAAGAGCACTAGCACTAGCATCACTAGCAGACAGTTCTCGTATCCCTTCGTCAAACAGCTTCTTCACTTTGCTGTTGATCCTTCCTCCGGCTCTTTCAACCTCGAGATAACTTGATAGTGTCGATATAGTGACTATCGGGACCATACCCATGGTCCCGGGTCCAGGGTACCTACTTCCGAAACTTTGCCGGTCACGCGAGCGATTCCTCGACATCAGTCAGTCATGAGGTGGATGGTCCACAGTCCACATCTGCCGAAAGAGGCTTTTTTCTCGGCAGTGAATCGCGCCTCCTGCAACCGTGAAAGATTCAATCAATGTCAAGGTGAAATCGTTGTTTAGTGTTACACGCTCGTGTGCTGTGTCTTTAATCATCCAGATTTTACTTCCGGAAGCTAGACCATGCACTTGAGGATCAATCTGGAAAGTTTTGGTATGTTAATAAATAGTTGAGATAAATTAAGGGCTGGTTCAATTTTGTATCTGAAAATCCAACATCTTTGGTACATATCTGTACCAAAGATTTAATTTTTGTTTGCCTCGAGTAAAATAAAAAATTCGGCAAGATTTAGCTAATTTGAATAAAAATTCCATAAACTTCAAGTTAAAAGTAATATAGAGAAAGGTCTTAAATCATTCACGTGCTGATAAAATATTTTCTATTCCACTTTTATAAAGGTTTCAAAAATTCGTAAGTGATTTCTGGAGATGATATGATATGATCATATCAAGGGCGATGGGAACCAGCTGATGACCTTGAGTTGAAATTGTCGTTTTACGTCAGAAGTATTGTAATTAACAATTTTTTATAGACAAGGAACTATTGTCTTTTTATATAGAAAACGAGCTAACGTTTCCAAAACTTTTTACCTCATATACTTTTAACGTAAATCACGTAACACGACGAATTCAAGTCCAGGTCACCAGCTGGTTTCCAACATCTTTAATTAAAATTTTTTTCAACCTGATACAAAAGTAATAGTAATAAATAGTCATCTAATTTTTAAGTTACTCAAACTAAATAAGGATAAATAAACAAAATAATAATAATAGTCGTTTATAATATTGGATGTTAATTTTGGCTTTAGGGTCAGAATAAATAATTCAATAATTGGTGGTGGTGGTTTGATGAAAAATAAAAAATACAAACAATAATACTAATACTAAAAAATGGCGTTTAATGGAAATATTAATGAACCAGTTTTTGATTGACTCATTAAAAGTATTTCTGAATAAAAAGGAAAGTTATTTAATTTAAAAGACTTGTATCAAATCAGCAATAATTATTTTTTGGAATTGTGCAGTTAAATAAATAATATACAGTAAAATTTAATCCAGAAAAAAACACTTCATTTGGCTTTTTAAAAAAAGTTACTGCATGTTATTCTCGCTCAAGACTTTGGTTTTAAGAATAGCTTCTGAGAATTAGAAAACGCCTTGTTCCAAACGAGAAAGAACGTCAGGAAACAAGATTTTAAAACCGCAAAACTGGAATTAGACGGTTTTGAAAGTTAAATCACGTTTTATTTATAAAACTGAGAAAAATCGACAAGCTATATATGAAAATCGACAATAATTCTCTTTTTTAAAATAAAAATATAAGTTTCAAATAAGTTTCTAGAATTCAACTCAAAATAATTTTACGGCATTGAAACGTTTAATTGGCCATTGTTTTTACATTGAAAGATAGGAAAAATCGGCTAAACATGCGAAGATGCACACTTGAGTGAATAAATGTTCCAGGAAAAAAGTAGAAAATAACAAACAAAGGGAAAAACTGACGTTTATATTAGCAAATACGCAAAAAATATTTAAAGAAAAATTGGATTAGTCCGTTACAAGACTGATATTTACACTTGTAAAAAGTATATAAATATTGAATACTATTTACGATTTCAAATCATTTGAACAGTGAAGACAACAAAATTAAGATCTGTTTAAAAATTCTAAATATATGGAGTTAAATTTGTTAATATAGAAAGATAATTTTGTAGCAAAATTGTTGGAATTAGATTATAAATCACAGAAAACTTCAATATATTGAAAATTTGCCACATGAAACAATTTATTTGATTTTATACGTATTTTAAATAAATTATGTTTTAGGTTCAGTGAATAAAATATGTACCAGGCCAATATATAATGTATTCAGGCGAAAAGAATGAGCTCATAAATAAAGATTAATAATAATCACAGCACGAAATTATACCTTTTATAGGTTATGAATAGATTTTCTGTCCTCATCTAATCAAAATAAATTTGAAGAGCAGTAAGGAAGATATATTTAAATAAATTTCATCAAATAATAGGAAATATCTAAATAAATATATAGATTTGATTCTGGCAAAATCAAAAAATTAAATTAAACTTGAAAATATAAAAATTCAATTCAGGAACACAATGAAGCATCAGGAGTACTAAAACTTATTATTAGAGAAGAGTATTCAAACAGTTAGGAAAATTTGAAATGGGCTAAAGCCAAAAACTGGAGAATTTTTTAGTTTTGAACTATGAGATTTTTGGAACAAAATTTTGTTTTTAAATCATTAAAAGTATTTTTATTCATTTTATCTAACCAAAGACAGTACTTAAATCCAAAATTAAGAAATCCAGGAAGATATTTTTGAAAAAAGCATACCAATTTCGGCAATCATTAAAAAAAAATAACTAACATTTTTTTTTATTTTATAATTAAATTTTACTAACAGTAAAACTAACTAAATTTTACCTTTTGAAAAATATTTTAAATATCCATTAAAACTTGGAATTTAAAATTTAAGAAAGAATTCCAGATTTTCGTTTTCTTATATTACAATTTTGGATTTGAAAACATAAATATTATTCAATTGTCTAATTGATGGAAATTTATATCTTACAACTCAAATTCATAAACTGAGATTAGTTTTAGAAAATACAAAATGACATCTATGAAAACATGTACACTCTCATTCACTTACATCTTGTTTCTAACTATGATGTGTTAGGTTGTCGAACAATATTATTAATATTTTAGAAAGATCTTAATTTTTGTTTGTAAATCACTTTTAAAAAGTTAAATAATTATTCAATTCGAATGACAGGACAACTAAAATTGTCGAAGATTTTGAAACGATTTTTGAAATCTTCAACTCTAAAAGTTTAAAATATCGAACCTTCACTTGATTATTATTCAACTCGATATTTTAATTTACAATGTCTAAACCAAGTGATCTTAAATTTTTGAACTTTACTAAATTGTGATTTGATATAGTCACTGAAATATTTTTATAATAATCTTATTAATCAAAGGAAATGCGGAAAATGACTGGACTTAAAATGGTCAACTTTTTGGCAATCACCCAAGTACCAAATTTCATATCTCAGCGAATGAAAATCATTAAATCGAGAAAAAGCTTCTTTGTAACATTTCTTAAATACCCACTAATTAAATGAAAAACGTTTACAATACATAATAAATTAAAGTGTGTACATGCGCGCCTCTCAAGTCGAACTTTTAAAAACGATTTTACCAATTAACGATATAAAAAGGAAAAGAGAAACGCGTTACGATTTTCATGCTTCGCATGGTTTTAATTTGACGGACTGTAGTTTGAAACTGTGTGTCGCTGGCAGATTATCAAAAGACGCTTTTATGACTCTATTTTAATTCCCGGTATTCTGGGAATCTTGGACTTTTAGGAGATTCATTACTTCATTTTGAACATTTTTTTTTTGTCTTAGGCTAATCAACAACGGTACCTACTAAACGTCTGTGACGTGCTAGAACGTGTATTATATTATATGTATGCGCTCACATAATTACGTTCAGTGTACTTATGTGCCACTGACAGTTATTCCATAACCGAACTCTTAGGTCGTCGTCCAAAGAAGTAGCTCAAGGTGTTTACTAAATCCCTGACACTTTTGTGTATCTATGGTTTTAAAATTGGAAATTAAATAAATGGACCATTCAAGTTTCTGCAAATAAAACTTGGGCAAAAACTGTTCCTTTCTTCAAGTTGACTTATAAAAAATCGTATTTATAATAGAAATTATTATTAATAACACAAAATATTGGTATATTGTAGGGGTGGGCAAAAATTTTAAAAACCCCGAACCCGACCCGACCCGACTCGAATCATTTTGCACATCACTAGTACATTGGCAAATAATTGTAATTTTCTTATGTCAGCTACTTCTTTATTCAATTAATTGAAAATTGCACAGTTTTATTTTAAATTGACACTCATCTTATTCCAGATACATAAGGTTTTAAAAGTATTTAAAATTTTAATTTAAAAAATTTTATTTCTTTAATAATTTAAGATTTAAGCAATAATTTAAAAGTCATATTTTAAAAATATTACTTGGCAAAACTTGTTTTCGCCAACTATGTTGATTGTATTGATAACTTTCTGCTTGACGAAGTTTCTTTTTGTCTTTTGTAGATATTTTGGGTAAGGTTTTAAAATTTAAATATCTGGTTAAAACGTATGAAAGACTTTCCTGTATCTTTTGCATACAATCATTTTTTCATCAGGTTCATATTTTTAGTTTTAAGACAACTTAATTTTTCAAATTTCAGAATAATAATAATTCACAGAGTATTTCTAACTATTTCAAATAAATTAATTATATTTTTAGTTATCTGTTGTAAATTTGTATAGTAAATTCAAAAATTGAGTTTTAAAACGAAATTCAAGCACTTTCAACATTTTAATCAACAATTTCAAATATGGGTTGATTCAGGTAAAGATTTCAATTTCTATTGAATCTTAATCCTTTAGATCTTTAGAAAGTTAAATCCTGAAATATATTCCAAATAAAACAATTTGAATAAAAAATACAGGCCGATTTTAAATCTTAAGGATTTCGAGACTAAGATACAACTTCCTTATTTTTCGTGGCGTTTATTGAGCAATTTAAATATTTAAGTTTTGAAACAGTTCTGCAGTTTTTCCACTTTGAATAAAAAAATGGATTACTATTATTTTTAAACTTAAAAAAAAACTTGTAAAGAGTACAAAAAATTTTTTAATTGACGATTTATTAAATTCACTATTCTTTTAAATTCGACTAAACAGTTTTAAATGTTAAATATTAACTTATAAGATGTTAGGTTGTCGAACAGGATTTATAATTTTCGAAAGATCTTAATTTTGTCATCTACTGTTAAATATTTTTATAGAAATAATTTTTTAAAATTACAAAAAGAAGGACGAAAGAATACGAAGAAAAAAAAGAAATTGAAGAACGAAGGAAGAGAACTTGGAAAAGAAGGAAGGGATTTGGAGGTGGTCTTCATCTTCTTCTTTCGTCCTTTGTTGTAGTTTTAGGAAATTTAAGTAAGGGTTCAATTTGTTCAAACTTTTAATCAACTGGAATTATAAAATCTCCAAAACACTCCTATGAATTATTAAAACTTTTCCATTACTGGAAAACTCTGAGGATTAATAAATATCAGAAATCCAATCCTATTCTAATTTAATCTTAATTCTCCAAAAGAAACCATCAATAGAAATTGAATCCCATTCTAATTTAAGTGAATTTTCCAAAAGGAACCTTCTAATTTTAAAAGAACTTCATAATTTATCAATAGAAATCAACGGAACCTAGCTATCAAAATCCAGAATTTCCAAAATCTCCTTATCTTTTACTTGTTAGACGTTAGAGGCAAGAAGCTGAAGGAAAGTATTTTTGCTCCATTTGTTCAATTTTTTCCATGATTCTCAAAATACCAGTCTAAACAAACAAGTTTAAAATAAATAATCCAAGGAAATGCACTGGAATCCTAAAATTTCCAAAACACTTCTACGCAGGCCTGACGAGAGGGGTGGGGGGGGGGGGTTAACGGGGAGATTTTCCCCGGGCCCGGAGTTTTCGAGGGGGCCCGGATTTTCCGGAACTGTGAGAAAATAAATTTTCTAAAAATAAAAGCCTGAATTCTAAATTTTCAAAATTATATATAGAGACCCGTCATTCCCACCCCCCGGGCCGGGTTTTCCTCTCTGCGGACCCGCTTCTACGAATTCAAACTCTTTCCAATACTGCAAAACTCTGTGCATAAAAAATATCAGAAATCGAATTCTATTTTGATTTAATTTTAATTCGCCAACAGAAACCATCATCAGAAATTCAATCCCATCCTAATTTAATCGAATTTCCCAAAAGGAAAGTTTTAACTTAAAAAAATTCATAATCTATCAATCGAAATCAAAATCCAGTACTTCCAACAACTCCTTATTTTTTTCTTCCAGGAGGCAAGAAGCCGGAGAAATCAATATCGACGAAAGGGGAAATGGCCGATTTGAAGAAAGCTCGACAGCCTGAACCCAGAAGCCCTAAAAGATCTTAGAAAAAATCAGGATGTCGTGTTGCGACGAAGGCTTCCGATTGGCTGGGGCGCCTTCAATGTGTTCCATGAAGAGCAAGGCTCAAATCGATGCCCTCTTCGATGAACTCAGGTCCATCTGCAGTTCCACCCCCGGAGGATGGTACCCAGCGATTATTTCCACTGGAGTTGTTCCGAATTCAGAAGACATCAGCTTCGAGGAACAGAGAAAGATCAACAACGCAGTCCAGGCTCGTATCGAAACAATGTTTGCTTCTGTGGAGGCCGAAAGCGGAACACCTGGAGAATGCGCTGCGGCGATTTTACCGGTAACCAACGCCAGATGTTTTCTTCTTGGATTTTTTCGCTATCTCGGCCGTAGGAAATGGTTCGTGCGACGAGCTAAGCTTTAATAGTATAAGGCACATAAATAAATGATGCTCGTTCCAGATACCGCTACACTAATCCATCATTAGCAGCCAGACTTCTCTCTCACCAAGGTTCCCCTGAAATCAAACATATTTGTTAATTCCTCTCTCTTTCTACTTAGAATCTCGTTTTCAACTGTGACGAGTCTTGTTAAGCTTGATCGACCAACTTCCGTTTTTGGTAGCGACCATTACTCGCATTCCGGACGAGAAAAGCTGTCTGAAATCAGGAAAAGAATTTTTTGCTCCCTGGGAAATTGCGTTGCTCAATTATCTGAGTTATAATGATCACGATTAAAACTTTTCGGATCGACTTTTAACGACGGATTCGACGAATTCGATTTTTAATCCAGAGTTTATAATAGTCCAAGGATTTTTATTCATTTTTGTGCTGATTACATTTCATTTACATTAATTTGGTTAAATCAAATTAATTCCTAAAAATCATGTAACTTTTTGTTGTCTCAAATTATGTGAGAAATTGTTAAGAAATTCGTCAGGCGCCATATGAACGTCCTGGTAAAAATATTAATATCACTTTGATAACCTGGAGCCAACTTTCACTGATACTTGAAATTGAATGAGAACAAAACCTTTACTGGGTCATTCTGAAGGATTACCGATTACACACACAAATTGACAGACATGGATACACATACTAACAAGAGAAATATAAAATTTTGCTTTAATTAGGTGACCTGATGCAATCTTGTAACCGGTTATACCAAAATCGGTCCAGAAAGTAATACCGGTCGAATGTAGCCCATAAAAAGCAGATCACTTTTTTGTTTGAGTGAAATATCGCTTTGCATTCAACCTCCATATTTCTCCCCGAAAAGGGGCAGATAAGTCAGCCAGAAAGTAATAGTTTTCAAATCAAGAAAGTGGTTACAACATTCCAGAGACAATCGAATAAAAATGTTTTGAACAAACTTTTTCCTGGACAAAAATTTAAGAAACAATTTAGAAAAGTAGAGGGCTTGAGTATTTACAGTTAGAATTAAAATTTGCAAAGATATATTATTGAATATTTGATTGAAAATATTTTATCGGAAATACAATTGAACAATTCAAATTGGGAGCAGACACAAATTTGGATAGGTAGTGCTATAATTTGAAATTTGACCTCGGTCTCAAAATAGAAAAACTTAATCGGGTGTGAACTTAAATTTTGTGTGAGACCAAACTTTAGGATTTTGAAATTTAGAGATCTGCCAATTTAAAAATTACTAATTGGAGAAGATCATAATTCTATTATGTAAATAAATTTTTTTTCAGTCTTGATTTGTAGATTTTCCCACTGATTTCTCTCAAATCAAGCTTCCTTTTATGAGTAATGTGTTATGTATCTTGAAAACTTTTGATCGTGATAAACACGACTTTGAAATAATTAACCATGCAAACTGCTACTTCCTGGCAATCCGAGGTTCTCATTGTCATCCACTACATACAAACTACACGCTCAGCTGTGCATTTTCACTTATGCTAATGGCATTGAAATCTTAACATTTCTCTTCCTTGGAAAATCTTATTCCTAAAATGATCAAATAAAACGAATTCCTCTCCCAATATTAATTTTAAAAAGTATATGAAACACTCTTTACCAAAAATACCAATTCTCAAATAAATATTGATTTTGAATAAATTCTGAATCTATAGAAAAGCTACTCTAACAAACAAAAAGTTTCTTCCAAATAAAATCAATTTTAAAACATAAATTAATTTTGACTCATTATTAAAGATATTTGTTAACGAACAGAAATTGATTGTTGCTCAAATAAACATCAAGGTCTAAAGTAATTAATTTTTCAAATAAAATTATAGAACTCGATTTCTCTCAGGTGCTTGTTAATCACTTTCTTCTCACTTTTGATGAATATTAGAGAAAAAGAAAACTCCATCATTTAAATCCACTGAGTTCTGAGTTCATCATTTCAAACCTCTGCAACTTCTCCATCGAACTTGCAGAGGTATGCATTTTTCCCAAAGATAAAATATCATTCCGTCTCGCTTGCAACGTCACGTTAACACCGGTAGGCTGTTTCGATTTAGGATTGAGAGAATATCACGCATTACTGATCATTCACGACCGGTTCGTTTCGTAATTCGCAACGTTGAACTTGATTCGCGTGTGGGTGCACAGACAAATCACGCGCTCCGATTTTCACTAGATATACCATACTATTCATAAAATGGGTCGGAATTGCTTTCCACGTTGCTTTCGATTACTCAATGCCTATCCATTGAGATCAATCGTAACCGATCATTTGATCGATTCATCACAGTCCTGTAATCCTTACCGGTATTTCGATTTGAATCAAATCAATTCACAGTTCGTAAAAGTTATACAAGTTTATAAAAGTGAGATAAAATCCAAGAGATGTCCTTAAGAGATATAAGTAATCCAAAATCGAATTTATAATTGATATTAAAATTTATTTGGAACAAAAATAATTTTTATTTGCATTTGGAGAATTTTGGAAAATTCTAAAAGAGTCTAGAAAATTCTAGAAGGTTTTGTAAATATTGTTTTGTAAATTTTGCAAATATTGAAAATGAATTAATGAGCTTGCAAGAAACTGAAATCCTTACCATCCAATATGGAAGAAATATAATTTGTAATTGCAACTCGTCCAACTTGAATTCTGTCGAGAAATTCTGCAAAATTGTATGACAAGCTCTAATTTCTATCTTGGAGGTGAATAATCTTTAGTTCATTGCTCTGAGCATTTAGGTACTTATTAGAACGGAGTTTAACGTTTAATTTATTTTCCATTAAAGTCCAAGACACGTTCTTCATGACTTACGACATCCTAAGACCATAATGTGAGAAATTTGTTTTTCTCACTTGTGTCTAAGTAAGGCGAGATCTAACGGTCTTCCAGTTTTATTTATGTTGATACTTTTTTGATAACATATGCAGGCAAGTTTAAGAGAAAAGAGGTAGGTGTAAATTTTAGATTCAAACAACTGTTAAACTTCCAAATTCCGGTATTTCATCAGACTCTCAGTTTGACTTTATAATTTCGAATAATTTTGCAAATGTGCCATCAAATTCTTGCATGGCGAGAAAAATATAGGTCTTGAGTCTTGAGCTGAATATTTTATTGGTTTTATATTCCGAATAATTCATTTTAACCAGGGCATCCACTGATTTTTAATTTAAAAGTTCCGGTTAATTTTAAAATTTAATTTTGAATTTTGAAAAGTTCCGGTCAATTTCCCAATTTCAGAATGCTTCCAACTATTTTAGGTTTTTTTCAAGGATTTCAGAAAACATTAAGATACTTCAGGTGATTTGGAAAGATTCTAAATAGTTTCTAAAGACTTTTAGGCAATTTTTAAAAGCAGGTTTTTCAATTCAAGAAGGTTTTGAAGCATTTAGGAAAAATTTTTGATTCTAGGAAGATTTAAGAAAACATAAAATATTAATAGATTACACAAGATTTTAAAAACATTTCTGGAAATTTTAGAAGGTTTTAACAAAATGACAATGATTTAAATTTTTAGGAGTTCCCCGCCAAAAAAGGAAATATAAAAAATAGCGAACAGGTAAAAAAATTGTACGCAATATTCTGATTTTGAAATTCAGGAGTGAACTTCATATTTTTTGAAATCCATTAAAACCATTTAAAATGTGTTGTAATTAGTCGAAATAATTTGTAATATTTGAAAATTCTTTAAAATCAATGGAAATTTTTTGAAAGTGGATATATACAACTTTACACACAAATGTATAAAGTTCTTAAATTTAAAATAACTATAAAATCGAAAGCGTTTAAATTTTAAATCACCCAAATGTATATTTATCGACTTCAAAAACCAACAACACAAAAAAAGAAATCAAATACTCCAAAAAATCCTCAATTTCCTCTTCAATTTTATCAATTCGATCTGAAGAAGAAAATCTCATAACCAGATCTTATCTCACTTTAAAGATTCCATTCAACTTTCACCTTCTTTATCTAATTTTTTCTTCACCTCTTTTTTTTATCAACAAATATTCTACTCCAATTTTTCCCCCCAGGTGAAATATATGGGTGCAGCTCCTGTGGGAGGTCGAGTGGCAAGCGTTCGAGGTCTTCAGGAACCACTTCGTCAATTACTGGAGCGAATGGAAGAATCTACAAATGCTGAATTAGAAGTATCTCGAAGAGGATTGACTTACCGGACTTCGGAGCTCTGCGAGAAGAATAATCCCTTCAGGAGAATCGCTGTTTGGAGTGCCTTAAGACTTCGATCGAAGAAGACAGCAAACGGGAGTTTTCATCATGCCTTCATGCCGCTGGTCGGCGATGATTCGAATTCAGGAGGTGAAGAGAAGCACTCTGATCTTTATCGGACGATGCGTGGCTTAAGTAATCAGGTCGAAGGTTACCCGCCAATCTTCGCGGTTGTGATGAGGCGACCTGGGATCGCCAGGCTTCTTGAGTGCCACGCTTTTGCTTGTCAAACAGAAGAAGATGCTGTGGCAGCTGCTGCCACGTTATACCGAGCACTTGTTGCTGATTTGGATGCTAACAGGTGAGAAACTTTTTTTTTTTATTTCAGCTGGAATGTACTGAAGAGTCTGAAATAGAAAAATGATTATTGCTCTATTCTCTATCTCTTCTCGAAATTACATAATTGAGATTGATCGTTTTGATTTGACTTTAAAATCCCCCAATCCCCTAATTTCAGGAATCACAGTGGTTCAGAAGTTCAATTTTAGAGAAAATGTGGGCTTTCTTGTTCGAAAAAGGGGGAAATTTTTTCTTTTAAAAATACAAAGGGAGCCAATAAATGTTAATAAATGCAACATTCTTATAAAAAACCTAAAGTTTTATTTTTTTATTAATAAATAAAATTATATTCTATCTTTAGGTGCTTGACTACTTTTTTGTACTACTTCATTGTCATTTAACAAGAGGAAAAAAATACCTCAGAGTTAATCTTTTCATGATAGCAACTAAACCAGCAATTAAATCATAAAACTATTGTCAGAAGCTCTACAATATTCCCAAAAAATAATTATAATTATTTTTAACGAAAGAGAGAAATTCCGACAGCAAGTATTTCCAAACAAAAAATATGTCGACTCTAAAAATTAACGACATAAAAATTTTGAATTGCTAAAGTTACGAACAAGAATTTAGATTTCGGAATTATGAATTATGAAATTGCCGAATTTTTAAATTTTCAATAAATAAAATTCCTAAAATGAGTTTGCTGTAATTCTTCAGAATCTTAAAACATTCTCAAAAATCTTAAAATTCCTGTCTAGAATCTAATAAAATACTTAACAAATACATATTTCTAGACTTTTAGAATCTTTGGAACTCTCTAGAATTATCTAAAACCCTTCATGAAATTTTTTAGAATCTTAAACTTCTAATGAATTCTGAATTTTTCTAACAATTCCTTCCTTTTCTTGACCACGTTTATCCATAAACGTAACAAAACGTAACAAATTGTGAATAGAAATCATCAGAAGTCCTGACACTTTGCCTGATGACATTTGACTTTTTTTAAAAACAGGGATCTTCTAAAATCGCTTAAAATCCTCTACAATCCTCTACATTTTTTAGAATGTTTTAAAATCTTTCTGATTTTGCCAAAATCTTCTAAAATCCTCCATTATTTTCTAGAACCCACTAAAATTTTTCAAGATCTTTTTAACTCTTACATATATATCTAGACTTTTTCATAGTCTTCCAAAATCTTCAAAAACACCCCAAAATCTATTACAACTAGTATTCAAGAATATTCTGCACTGCTTCAGAATATTTTAGAATCCTCAAAAATTTGTTGAAATCTAGTCTCTTCCAGATTTTTTGAAGATTTTCATATAGTGTACAGAATTTTAGCTACTGAAATGCTGAAATTCTGGAATACAGAATATTCTGGACGAGTCTAGAAGATTCTGTTACAGTCTAGTATATTTTGTAGAATATTAAAGAATTTTGGGATATTCTTTAAGATTTTCTATAAGATTATTATAGGAGAACCCAGAAGATTCTAGAATATACTCGAATATATTGACAAATTTGTAAATATTCCAGATAAGTTTAAAAGATTCTAGAAGATTTTAGGAGATTTTGGGACTATTTTGTAGATTTTGAAGGATACTAAAAATTCTGGAAAAACCTAGAAGATTTTAGTCGGTTATGGAAGAGTTTAGATTTTAATATTTGGAAATTATGGAAAATTTGAGAAAGCACTGACAAAGTTTTTGAATTTCATAAGTTTCTATTTCCCTCCATTAAATACCTTATAGAATCTTATAGAAATAGACAAGAGGATATATAGAACCATATAGAAAATTTATAAATTCTATATGGCTCTATATGGTTCTATATATCCTTCTGTCCATTTTTATAAGATTCAATAAGGCATTTAATAGAAGGTTTTCTTAAAAAATTAATAGAAGGTTCTCTTAAAAAATTAATTTGAATTTTGAAAAAAAAGCGAAAAGGGAATAAAATTCCCAAATAAGAAATAGAGGAATTTCAGGGAATTTTGAGAATAACACGGTAAAAGAAAAAATGGTTAAGGAGGAAAATGGGGGACAAAGGTATAAAATTTTCAAATAAAGGTGTTTTAGGGGATTTTGAGGATAATAGGGGAAAAGAAAAGGGGGAAAATAGGGAAAAAGGAATAAAATTCTCAAATGAAGAGATTTTAAGAATAATGTGAGAAAAGAAACAGGAAAAAGGGATTTTGAGAATAATAGGGGACAACGGGAAAAATAGGGGAAAAAGGAATAAAATTCTCAAATGAAGGGATTTTAGGGGATTTTGAAAATAATATGGGAAAATAAAAAGGGGAGAAATAGGGAAAAAGGAATAAAATTCCCAAAAAAAGAGATTTTGAGAATAATATGGGAAAGGAAAAAGGAAAATAGGAGGAAAATGTGGAAAAAGGAATAAAATTCTCAAATGAAGAGATTTTGAGAATAATGTAGGAAAAAAAAGGAAAAAAGGGATTTTGAGAATAATAGGGGACAACGGGAAAAATAGAGGAAAAAGGAATAAAATTCTCAAATGAAGAGATTTTAGGGGATTTTGAAAATAATATGGGAAAATAAAAAGAGGAGAAATAGGAAAAAAGGAATAAAATTCCCCAAAAAAGGGATTTTGAGAATAATATGGAAAGGAAAAAGGAAAATAGGAGGAAAATGGGGGAAAAAGGAATAAAATTCTAAAAAAGGGATATTACGAGATTTTGAAAATAATAGGGAAAAAGAGAAAGGGAAAAGGGGAATTGAGGACTGATAGTGATCCCTGCAATTTTAATTATGTCAGTTTTTATTCTAGTTAATGAAATAAATTTAAACTGAAAAATTTACCAACAGAAGGAGGCCTCGTCATACGAACGGAGTTGGTTGTGTTTCTCTTGCCTCTGTGATCTCGAGTGCTAGAGAACCGAGTCCATCCAGTAGAATTAAAAACGGTCGTCGTTCTTCACCTCCTCAACCCGTGGCTCCACATCCGGTCAGACCACCAAGGGCGAAGAAGAGTTCCGTTTCCAGTGCAACTGAGGAAGACACTCAAAAACCCAGCGTCCTTGAAAAAGCGCCTCGAAGAAAGAAGAGAAATACTGAAATCAACCCACAAGATGTTTTAGAAGCTAGAAATCGAAAATTCTCATCAACATCCAAGGACTCAGAGATCTTGACCATAAAGAATGAAAAGAGACGAGAATCTACAGAAGTGCAAACACAATTAAATGAAGAACGGATGAACAATAGAAATAAAGTTTATGGAATGAAAACGTATTCTGGAAAGGTGATCGAACTTGAAATACCTAGAGGTCAAACGGAAATCGTTTATGATAAGGGAGGAGAAAATCACTATAGTTGGAAAAGTAATGATTATGAAAGGTTGCCTTCTAAGAATAAAAGTTATGAAATCGTTGATGGTTCACAAAAGGGTTGCTGTCATCAGAAGAATGGAAGTGAGTTTAACGAAGACACTTCTTGCACACAGGAGAGGATTTATGAGAAGAATCAGGGATTTTATGATCCTAATCTATCAGCAGCTCAGAATTATGACAAAACTTGTGAAAGAGGTAAGTAAACGGATAAATCTGCATAAGATCAATGATGGTTTCTATTAAGGTAGTGATAGAGTATTAAAGACAGGAAGTAACTTGGAATTTACGTTTTTGTATCCACTTTGAGGAGTAATGTTTCATCACCTGGAAACAAAATAAAATATTTCATTTGATAGATAATATGTTTAAAAATATTAATCAAATAATAGATCAGATTATGGTTTTCTTTCAGGTAAATATACAGCATCCCAAGACTCGATTCAGCTTTATAAAGTCCAAGAAAAGAAGGATCAAGAATATAGAAGTCGAGAAAACTCTATTTACGAGAAAATGTCGAGTAGCAGAAGATGCAGTCGAGAGAAACTGTACGAGGAGCACCTGAGGGATGCGGATAAGATCTTCAGCTTAGGCCAGGAAGAGATCTACTCTCCTAGGAAACCGGCAAAGCCTGATAGGAATCAGACGCCAAGGAACACATCCATTACCAGGAACACAAAGAACATTCTCCAGCAAGAACACCGGAATCAGAGGGATAGTGGTGCTGAGGAAAATATCTACTCGAGTCGACAAGGCAGCAGAATTTCCACTCTCGATAAGCCTCTAAAGAAGCAACTGCTCCAAGATCTCAACTCCAATATTCCCCAATGCTGTCAGGTAAGAATGTAAAAAAAAAGGATTCTCCTTGCCTTAAAAATTATATATCAGGCTGAAGCTTTTAATTCTCCAGAATCTTCTCTTCTTCTCACTTTAAAATTAAATTCTGAAATTAGATTGATTCCAAATTTCAGCGAACCAGACGAAGAAGTAGAGCCGGAAGTGAGCCTCCTTCAAGCAGATCTGAGGAAGCCTTGAAAGCCCTGCAAGAAACAAAATTAAAAAGATCTCAAAGTGACATCGACGTCGAAAAAGGCGACTTGTTAACCAGAGTTGAACTCCCAAGAAGAGGAAGTTTTTTAAATACTGGAAGCACGAGAAAACCAGACACAATCACAGGTGGAACACCGTTAGGATTTACTGAATTATTCGATGAATTTCGAAATCAGGAAGGACTAACGAGCGTGGACGACATCCTTGCAGCTATAATCGGTAAGAATTGATACCAATGACCCGCATTTTTGCGAGGATACTTGGAAATGCAAATCTGATGATACTTCTTAAATGTAAATCGAATACTTCTAATGCGTGAATATACGGCTGATATCAGATATATGACTCTGATTCTTGAATCGGAGTCTAATTGTAATTACAGACATTACAATCTAATGACTGTAATTCGTAAATATGAAATTATTACATTTGTCTAAAATATCTTACCGGCCTCGTTGGCGTTTAAAAGCTTCGTTCCTGCACGTGAAGATATTTTGATCAGATCCGGTTTCCTTTCTTCCAATTACATCTCTCGAGCATTAAAGGTATCCGTTTCGGGGTTCCCAACTCGAATACCGCTATCTCTGATTGTCTTCAGTGACACATTCGATGTGTGTTTCCCTGGCCTCTTGAAAACCGGTCCACTGACGTCTTGTTGTTGCTGAAGTTATTAGCGTCTCGAACTTGAAATAAAGTACACTGTTATATTTTTCCAAAAGTATTTCACAGACTAGAATTTCAGGCGGAATCCCGTTTTTGCTTAAGGTCAAGATAATTTGATGCTAAAAGCATCTTGTAGTCTTTTTCTTAAACCTTTATCATCTTCATTGCTGTAATAAAAGTGAAATTACATCATGCAAACAAATAAAGGCATGATAAATTAAATTTGAGTAGCAAAAAAAGTTAGGAATCCATTTTGATGACTTGATTTTCCATTTGAAACAAACCTTTGGAATATTTTTAGAATTGAAATAGAAATTCTGAAAGCTTGGGAATCGATACAGAGTGTTAGAGTGATTTTCGAAATTTTAAAAATAATTCAATATTAAATTAGAAAAAAAAAGTGTACCAACGCTCCAAAAACACTGATTAAATTTTGAATTTCCTCAGATCCGGAAGGAATGTCTTTTAACGACTTGAAGCCATTGTACAAAGAGTTTCTCTTAAAACTGTCGTCCACCTTGACTCAGGATGAACTGTACCAAAGGTCAGCCAGTATAATGAGGAGGCGTCGGCGTCCCCAGAGGCGCCGATCGACCAGTCGACCTTCCCTCCTAGGACGGGCGATCAAAAGGTCAGTTTCCCGACTCAAAGGCGGTCCAACAGAATTCACATCCGTCATTTTTCCCGCTCGAAAACTAAATGACAGTTTCGGAAGCAGTTCGTCCTGTGATGTTAGGAATAATCACAGAAATCGCGTTCTTGCCAGTAGACTAGGCAGAAGAAGATCGTCCTGGCGAAGAAATAAGGGTGGAAATCGTCAAACCACTTCCGAAGACAGTGATACGTGTATGTACAATATTTTTTAAACACCTTCACATTTCGATCATCTTCAGATTTAAAACTACAATTTCAAAATTTCAAGGTATTTAGATTTCGACGTTCTCAATTTCAAATGGCTTTAAACTTGAGTGTTTTTAATTCTACTGCTTTAGATTTTAAGCAGTTTCAATTTTGTAGACTGAGAATTTAAGAGATTTTAAGATTGAATTTTTTAAAAAGTTTTTTTGTTTTGAATTTCTAGTTTTTTGTTTGAAAGGTTCAAATTATGCTTTCTTTCCATTTTAGCAGTTTCTCAATTTAGATTTGGAAACCAGCGCCTTCAAAATTGAATATACTTTTAAGTTTGGAAACCTTGAATTAAATTTTAACTTTTCTAAATACCTAGTATTCCCAAGTTCATAACTTTAAAGTTTATATTTATTTATCACGTTTTCAAGCAAGTTTTAAAGCTTGGAAAGCGTTAAAATGTTTACATTTTCAATTTAAAGTGTTTTTCATTTTCATGTTGCTCTCTTTCAAATTCTATTGATTGAATTGAAATCTTTAAAGCTTGGAAGCTTTGAATTACAACAGTTTTTAAATTTGAAAGCTGCTAAATTGAAAAATCTTCAAGCTTAAAAACTAGGAACTTCAATTTCAAATGCTTTCATCCTCGGTCTTTTGTAAATCAGAATTAATTCCAAAAGAAAAATATTAAACTTTCCACTTTTAAATTAGAATTAATTTCAAGAGAAAAATATTAAACTTTCCACTTTTAAATCTTCCAGGTAGACGATGGAATCGCAACGTAGGTGCAAACAGAAGCAGCAGTGGCTACGTCAGTTGCAGCGAGTGTAGTTACGATTCAGAAACTTGTACCTGTGTCTCAGCGGACAAATGCTACTGTTCTCTATCTCGAGAAATTCCAGCTCAGCAAACAGTCGTTTGCTCTTGCGATACAGACAGCTGTTCTGAAAGCAACAAATGTTACTGTCCAAGTCGTCCTGTTCAGCCAACTATTTTAGAACAGCTGAGACAACGAGGAATCGTCCCTTCGGAAAGCACTATCAGTCGGGGTGGAAGTTCAGATAGAGTAAAGACCTCCAGAACTAACAGGAGTGCTGCTTCTTCGAAAAGTCTCGAGTTCCTTAAGGTGCAATGATAAGAAACTTCTTTTAGAACTTCTAGAAGATAGTCAACTTCTTTTCCTAAAAAACAAATAAAAAGACTTGTTATTTATCTGGTTATTCAATTTTCAATTTCAGATCAGACCTTCACCAAATCGAGGAAGTTCCGACAATCTGGCTCTCGATTACGATCTCTTCAGTCCAGGAAGGAAGTCTCAAAATTCTTCAGGCAGTGAAAAAGTATTGGTAGTCAGTGCAAGAGATCCTCAAGGTCGTTTGGTGTACGTAGGTGGCACGGAACGGCATAAGAAGTCAGCGAAAACTTGCCAGAGTAAAGCCAACTTACATCACGAGGCACTTTCTATAAAGAAAAGTGCAGAAATCGCTGCAATTTTCGGTGGAGGTTGCAGTAGAACGGGTAGAAGGGCCAGTAATGCATCCAGCGTGAGAAGTTCGGTAAGCTTGGAAGCTGGATTAGGTTATTTACCATAGGAAAGGAATTAAACTTAATCAAAAACGGGTAAAAGATGCTCAAGCTTAAATTAAAAGTAAAATCAAATATACTTTAAGTAAATTTAACCTTGAAGAATTTTCAGCGATTTTGAGCGAAGATCCTTGAAATTCTGAAGATTTTTGTAGACTTAATTTTACGTCAACACTCTTCTGCGTTTACCTGCTACGTTCAACCTGATAGTGTAAATTTAAAGTACTTTAGGGGCAGTGCAATAATATAAAATAGAAAATAAGGAGAATAAAAAGTACTTTTCACTGCAATCACAGTGAGAAAACCAAGATTAGTAAAAAGATATTTACATTATATATTTATATTTTAGATACACAATGCTTTCATGTCGAATCGCTTATAAACTCTTGATCCATTTTGTGAAACTTTTCTTTGTATTCTTCTGGTACTTCAATGTCTTTCAAATTATCTACTCCTATTTCCTCTTCAGTCCTAATAAAAATAATAGTTTTAACAGTTAAAAAATGACTAATTCTGATGATTTACATTTTGCTAAATTAGAGTACAGGGATCACTGATCAATGGGGGCTTTGTTCTAAAAAATAGGAGGCTTTTAGAAGAAGATAAAATTATATGCGTAGTAAAAAAAAAATCGAAGAAAAAATTGAAAGATAAGCGAATATTGTATAAGATTCTATGAAGTATCCTAGAAGATTCTGAAATAATCTGATTTTCGATGATTCTGGAAGGGAATAAAGGATTCTGGAAAGTTATATAGATTTAATCCTCGAGAATCCAGAAGATTCTCGAGGATTTTAAAAGATTCGGGAAACGACTACAATATTTTGAAGAATTTCAGCAGATTTTAAGTAATTTTTTAACATTCTAGAGAATTTTAGAAAACTCTGGAGGATTCTAGGAGAGTCTAGAAAATTCTGGAGGATTTTAGAAGATTCTAGTAGTTTAGAAGATTTTAGATTTTTAAATTCTAAAGGATTTTAGAAGTTTCCTCACGAGCCAAAAATATTTAAAAGAATACAAAATATTCTAGAAGATTCTGGAAGGTTGAGAAAAATTCAAGAAAATGTTATGAAGGTTCCTGAAAGATTCTAGAGGAACTTAAAGATTTTATAAGATTCCCAAACAATCTAAGAGGTTTTGGAGGATTTCCGAATGGACCAAAGTATTCTAGAAAGTTATGGAAAAATCCAGAAGATTCTCGAGGATTCTAAAAGATTCGGGAAACGACTACAATATTTTGGAGAATTTTAGCAGATTTTGAGTAATTTTTTAACATTCTGGAGAATTTTAGAAAACTCTGGAGGATTCTGGGAGAATCCAGAAAATTCTGGAGGATTTTAGAAGATTCTGGTAGTCCGGAAGATTTTAGATTTTTAAATTCTAAAGGATTTTAGAAGTCTTCTAACGAGCCAAAAATTCTAGAAGGTTGAGAAAAAGTCCAGAAAATGCTATGAAGGTTTCTGGCAGATTCTAGAGGAACTTAAAGATTTTATACGACTTCGAAATAATCTAGGAGGTTCTGGGCGACTCTGAAAGGGCTTAAAGCATTCTAGAAAGTTATAAATAAATACAGAAGATTATCGAGGATTCTAAAAGATTCCGAAACCAACTAGAATATTTTGGAGAATTTTTAAACATTCTAGAAAATTTAAGAAAACTCTGGAGGATTCTGGAAGAGTCTAGAAAATTCTGAAGGTTGTGGAAAAGTTCAGAAGATTCTACGAATGAAGAATCCTAGAAATTTCTGAAGGAACCTAAAAATTTTATAAGATTGCGATTATTGTTTACAAAGTTCCGAGTAATCTGATATATTTTAGAGGATTTTAACAGATTTCGGAAGGATTTTTGAAGATACTGAAGGATTTTAAAATATTCAAGAAAAGTCTGTATAATAATCAAGGTTTTGAAAGATATGAGAATATATTCTGATAGATTCTAGATTTTAGAAGTTTTTGAAGAAATGTATAAGATTCTAAAAAGCAGAAAGTGGGAAATATTTTTTAAAACAGTGTAAATTAGGAGACGATGAAAAAATTAGGAAAATATGGGACTGACTGTGAATTCTGATATATAATTTACCTAATTAAAATGTCCACGATGTTTTCACAAGCAAGTAGAATTGTTTTTTCTTTTTCCCATTTATGAAATTCTCTGAGTATCACATAAACGTTCTTATCTCTGAAAAATTCACGACCTTTTTTGGTTGAACATAATTGGGTCAGAGATTCCAGCAACATTAATCTGAAAAAGAACAAAAGAGGTTTTTAAATTAGAATGAGAATTGAATAAATTTACTGAATCAAAGTTGCTTTGATTAAGTTTTTGTTTTGTAAGAAGCTTTTGATATTCGATTGTTTAATAAACACTGAAGAATGTTTTTCACCTTATGTCGGGATCAGATTCGCGTTTTTTGGTCTCTGGTAAATATTGCAAATCGATTGGTAGCTTGTTCGTATCCTCATCGTCAAATTCCTCCGGTCCAGCAAGAGGCAAAAGTAGATGAGGTAAAATATCGATTTCCGGACTCAAAAGCCATTCGTGGTTTTCCAAATCAAAGCAACAATTTCGCAAAGTTCCGACGATGCCCCCTCGTCGTAATTCACTTTCTGCGTATTCTGTGAAGGGAAGGAGCCTTTGAATCAGAAATCGACTTCTGTCAGTCAAGTATCTGAAGAAAAATTTTTATGTGATTATAAATTATAAGCATACTGAAAAAAGTAAATTAAAGATTCTAAACAATAATTGCACTGTTTTGTATCTCAACTAGCCTCAAGAAACAATAAATCTTTTCTCTGCCAAGAAAATATATTAACTAATTCAAGAAATAATAAAAACAGCATAAAATTCTGGAATACAAACAAACCTTCGTACTTTAGGAGACTGGCTCAAATTGCTAAAGACTGGTCCCAAGTAATGCAAATTAGCACAATTCTTGTCTCCTTGCTTACAGAACGTAGCAATAATAGAATCCCAAGAGTGTCCAGTTTTATCCACGAGGGTAACTATTCTGTCTACAAAAGCAGAAGGCCTCGACATGTTTGACAAAATCATGCAGCAAGGATCTGCTAAATTTATATTTCGATCCATAATGTGTCTGCGATAAAAGTTCACTTTTTAAATTATATATAACAAAATCGTAAATAGTTGTCTCTTTCAACATGGAAGTATAAAATTATTATCAGATTGATTGGAATGAAAACGATAAAGATAAGTAATTTTATAACTCACTTCATGCAGACATATATCAAATTAGAGTTCAAATTTTCCTCTGGCTTTGAAGATTCTGAAATTAGCAAAAGAGCACTTGCTCCGTTTTCATCAGAGGTGATGTTTATTAAAGCTAATGCTGCAGCTTTTGCTATTGTTATTGCATTATCTTGTAAAAGGAGAGCCAGTTTATTTAAAATGTCTGGTAACTTTAGGAGCAATTCTCTCCCTTCTGCTGAGCCTGTAACACCTGTAATTTGAATTTTTAGTTTATTTACTTTAATTATAATCTAATATTTTATAACATTCAATAATCAGAAACAAAAATGTAGTTGCAAAATATATAGTTTCTTGGAGTAGATCGACTATATTAATTTCATTTCTTTTTAAAGATAAATCAGTTTAAAAAAATGGTTTTATTCATATAATGATTACATTTTATAGAATAAATAACGGAGTGGCTAAATCTACGCTAACGTAAAGCGACTTTATAAAATTATACCTACACGAAGAACTTTATTAGAAATATTACTAACGTAAAAATTAAAATTCGAATTTTCTAGCATTTTTTATAACCTTTTATTTTAAAAAAAAGTACATGTCCCAACTCCTTACAGTATCGACAGTTTATAGCATTAATTTAGATATTTGCAAATACTTAAATTGTTAATTTGATGATGATTCAGAAAATTTGAAGCCTAGTAGTTTTTTTTTCAGTTTAAGATTCAAAATTTATCGACTTAAAAATTTTAAGCTTACAGGTTTAAAAAGACTTCAAATTTTAACACTTCCAAACTTAAAAGTTTTCATAAAATTTTTAACAGTTAACTAACAGTCTTAAATTTTAAACAGTTTTAATTTGGTTTTTCCAAAAATTTGAAATTTTTAACCTAAACATTTCCGTTAAACATTCGTTTACAACGTTAAAATTTTCAAACGAAAAACATAATTCAAAATTATACAATTAAAAGACAGAATAAGCCATCTAAATTGAACACTTCATTTCGAGGTCCTCAAAAAACACTTACTACTACAAATTTAAAACTAAAAGCACACTAGCTTGAGCGATTCAAGTTAAAAATAATGATTAGTTCCTGAATTTTAAAAGCTGCGTTAATTTGAAATTTTCTAATCTCTAAAGTTTCATTGAAATTATTGTTTAAATGTTTTCAATTTAAAATTTTTTCCAATTATTAAGACTTTTAATTGGAAATTGTTTAATTCTGAACAATTGATGTGAAGAAGAGAGTCTCTAATGTTTAAATCTTAAACCTTAAACTGTGATTTTGAGTGTTCTGAATGTATAGTCGGTTAAGTATTAAAAAGCTTTCTTTTTTAAATCATACAATTTTAAATTATTTAAATTAGAATCAAATAATTTTGAATTTTGTTAACATGACATTATTCTAATTTTAACCTTTTCTATTTTATACTCATTTAAATATAAAGGATTTAAATTAAAAATTGTGCAATTTTGAACACTTTAAATTTGAAATTTCACGTAGGTTTAGTTTTGGGAGATCACTTCACGTTAGCGTATTTATATAGCTCCAGTCAATAAATATAATAATATGTAAAGGTTATGTTTATCACCCACCGAGCACATGTTGAATTGTTGCATCTTTTAAATCCACTCGAGCTTCCGGATGAAGAAATTCTGATATTTCTTTCAGGGATTCCACTTGTTCTTCCATTGTCATAAAAAATTATAAAAAGCAATAAATTCATACAATGTTTTGACGTTTTTAAACGTGCATTTTACACCTTTAAATACAGTTTTTGTAGGTTATGTTTATCACAAAACAAAAATATGCAAAATATTTTCGGTACTTGGTAAAAGAGAATTCTACATCCACTGCGTTACCTTCGAAAATGTAGTTTATTTTGAAGGTTTCTCATCTTTCCACGTGGTGGCCAGGAAATTCACAACCACGAGGTTAACCTCAAAATTGACGGACGATTGTAAACTTAAAAAAACATTGTTAAAAACTGAAATAAATTTCATAATGACTTTGGAGAAAAAATCTAAACAAAAGACTGAAAATAATGAAAACGTTATTCCAAGAGGAAAACCAAAATCTGGGAGAATCTGGAAAGAGCAGAAAAAGAGGTAACTTTAAATTATTATGCTCATAATATACATTATATTCTCATTTAGTTATAGAAACATAACTATTTATGATACACAGATGCTTCAGAAACACAAAAAACAGTTTTAAATTTTATTTTGAATATTAATCCTATTCCTGAAGCTTTTCCTAAGTTTAAAAATTCGAATACACTTATCAATGTTTAAAAAATAAAAAATGCATTCGAATTTGAACACCAGAATATTTAAAAAGAATTTAAACTTGAATCTCTCGTTATTCTTGTGAAGGTTTTCGTCCATCGTCAAGACGAGAGGAATTCGTCAATCCTTCGAAAAGAAGCAGAAGTTGAGAGAAGACTTAAAACATATCAAACAGCTATCACGAGAAAAAATAGCAAAAATGAAAGAGGAGAAGGAATTGAAGAAACAGCGAAGGATAGAAAAGTTGAAGAGAGAAGAGGAAAACAGAAAGAAGAGTGAAGTCGTTCAAGTTGTAAGTTGAATTAATCCTCTAAGTTCAAAAGAACAATTCACTTTCCACAGACAGCTTCATGATCAGTTGAAAAAATTTCTTTCCATTTCAGATAAAGAACACGGCTAAAATAAAAAGAATGAAGAAGAAGCAGTTGAGAATGATAGAAAAAAGGGACACTCTCAAAATGTAATTGCTTAATTACATTTTATTAACGAAATTTTCTGTAAATTAATCAACTACTATCGTCTGTACAAAGAGCATATTTGTAATAAAATATTGAAACCTTATACTTTCAGCGAAGTTTATAATCCAGCGATGCATTAGATTACAAAAGAATCTTCTGAAGAGGTATTTTTAACATAATTTGAAATAATTGTGCTTATAAAATAAATGCAAAATAAGTAAAAATATTGGCACTAAATACTTTGAGTGAAGTTTATATTTTATCGATACACTAAACAATAGACCTATTAAAAAACGAATTTTAAGTTACCATGTGAAGATGACATAAATGCTTGATCTTAATACCATTTATATAGAAACACGTAAGACAAGTAACCTTTCACGTTGATTATAATAAAAAAATGCAAAACAGAAACAAAAAGATGTAGAATTCTATTTATCTATTCATGTATTGAGTCGTTCTTCTTCTTGAATTTTCTGTATTTTAACAAACTCTTTCAGCTCATCGCGAAGATTCACTCGGGCAGGACTTCTCCACTAAAAAGTAAAATCATTCTAAATGTAGCAAAAATAGACACAAAATTCGCAAAAAAATTTAGAGTTTTTTTTACCATAGTTTTGACCCACTTTGGAAGATTACTGACGGTAGTGTTGCTTACGAATCTGCAATGTGAAAAGAATGCTCATAAATTTAATAAAATTTACAACGTAAATTAATTTACCTTTCGTCGACAACTAAAACTGCTCCCCAGTCGTTTTTGTGCCTGATGCATCGCCCAAGAGCTTGATTTAGGGCTCGAAAGGCTTGAATTGAATACCAATCACTTCCACTCAGCAGACCCTTCGATATATTTAAGTCGTTGTACATCATTTTCATATCTATGGGAGGATCTTTGCGAACAGCGAAAGGAATTCCGACCTGGCAGAAACATCGATTCATTCTTTTGTCGTTTAAATTTTGTTTTCAAGGATTTATATTTTAAATCTTCATATTTAGTAGAAAGAAATATTTAAAAATAGCTGCGTAAAATTTTAAATGAATTGATTAATAGCCTGAGATTCGACGGAGTCAAAAAGTTTTAAAAATTCGTTATTCTCAGAATATTGGAAAAATAGGAGTATTAAATTTTTATAAATTTGGGTGGTTCGTTTTGCTTGACTCTATTCAGGAAAAAATTATTTTAAAAATGAAATTTAATGTAGCATCTTGCCTTTTTAAACGTAGACGTTTTCTCATTGTTCTAGATATAAGTACTTTAAGTGCAAGAAGGTTTCCAACGACACACAAAAAAAATTTAAAATAATTTGCAGCACTTCAAGAATTTATTTTGATTCCAAGGGGCCTATAAAAATAAAACTTTCTCTCCTAAGCAAAGCTACATCAAAAATCCACCCAAATTTATAAAAATTGGACACGTAAATTACAAAAAATAACACCACCGATTTTTCCCAAACTCAGAGAATAAAGAATTTTTTATTTTGGCTCCACCGAACCTCAGGATATTTATCGATCCATTCAGGGATCTGAACGAAATTAAGGGACATTTTTCGATATTTTTCAATTATTCCGTATAAAAATAAAATGACCCATAATCTAGAGGTTCTATCTCGGTGCTTTTATAATAGATCAGTACTTTCTAGTATTCAGCTGAATATTTCGTCAAATTATTTTGAATTTAAAGCAATAATTGCAAAATATCGAAAAATGACCCTTAATTTCGTTCGGATCCCTGGATCTATTTCAAATTTTACACAAATTATAAAGAACAAAAAATGAAACTTTTCACTGCCATACTGTTTTTGAATTATTCTAAAATTTCTTTTTCTCGATCCATCCTCATATTTAGGTTTTCAATGTTCTTAAAAATAATGTTTTTAAAATTTATCAAAGTGTTTTACGAACTGTTAAAACGCAGCGGGCTTCATTGTCACTAAAATCGATTCCCTCAGCGATTTTTCCTCTGAAAACTGCGAGTAGAAGAGCGCCTGTGACTCCGAATCTAGTTGTCGTTGAAGTGTCTCGTATTACTGATCGAAATTCAGACATAACTTCGTCCAACTCATGTCCGAAGCGTGGTTCCACGAGAATATGTTTTGAGTTTTCTAGTTCATTCCAAATTGACGTATCCTTCCACCTTTCTATTTGTGAGTTCATCATTTTGTAGGAGGAAAAAAAGCAGAGAACTCCATGTGGCACTGATTGAGATACTTCAACTAATAATCTTCCTAATTCATCCTGAAATATGCGTTAATCCATTTCAAACTTGCTGCTTAATAAAGAAGAAAAAAAGTTGTGTTTTCTTTGAAAGATGTAGGATTTTAAATTCTTAATATCAGCATACAATTTAGAGCATCCAAAGCAAATATGATTCGAATTTTAATTTCAAAATTAGTATGAAATCTTAGTAAATAATTGTGCGACTTTTTAGAATCTTATCAATTTCTTCAAAAACTTCTAGAATATTTTCGAATTTTCGAGCATCTTCTAAACCTTTCAATACTATCTAGAAATTTAGTATTTTCCAGAACATTTTAGAATTTTTCAGAGATTTCCACATTTTTCCAGAGTCTTGTAGAATCCTCCAAAGAACACCAAAAATCTTCTAAGCAGTTCCGGAGTCTTCTAAAATACTTCAGAATTTTCTAAAATATTCTAAAGTATTTCAGGATCTTCAATATTCTTTTAAATCCTTCCAGAGATTAAGGTTCTTTCAGACTCTTCTAAAAATTTTTAAAAACTTTAAAAGTTGTCCAAAATTTGTTAAAATTATTTACAATATTTCAAAGTCTTCTAAAATCTTCCAGAATCTTCAAAAATACTTTAAAACCTCTTAGACTTTTTCAGAACCGTTTAGGATGCTTTATAGAATCTTTCGGAATTTTTTAAATTTTGTTTTCTTTATAATTTTATCTGATTTTATCTTTCTCTAAAAGTCTATTTTTTTCTTACAAAAAGACTCCTATTTTCCTGTTTTAGAAACAAATAGGGAATATGTTTTCGAAAATTTGTGACGCTTTATATAAAAGTTTAATTTTTTCCATGCCCACGGGAAAATCTTTAAAGACCAAGGAAATGGAAGATCCAAAAGGAACAAAAACCCTGAATTTTAACAGTAGATACGATTAGAAAATAATTTCAAAAACTGAAAAATTTGAATTGAAATAAAATTTTTACTCAAAATGCGATTGGCAATTTATTGAATAATGGAATACCTATTAATTTCCTTACAATTTACGAAAAAAATATTTTCTAGTGTAGAATTAGGAATTACACCCAAACCTCCCTTTAACACAGTCAAGGCTGTACGAACCACTTTCAATCTGAATAATACGAATTATGTACACCGAGAGAACATACTTACTTTTCTCGTATGATCTCGTCTCACGCTACGTTAATTTGGGTAATTCATACTATGACAGTATACATCCATACTTATTTAGTATGAATTATATGAATTCAATAATTATATGAATTCAATTTCGTTAATTTGGGTACCCAAATTAACGTAGCGTGAGACGAGATCATACGAGAAAAGTAAGTATGTTCTCTCGGTGTAGGAATAATATAAATTATGTACACATGTAAATTTTTTTACCATAAGGGATGAAAATTCTTAAATGACAATGAAAAATTAATGAAAAAAGAATTTTCAACGTGTTTTCAAAAGTAAATACAAAAGGCGAATTGATACTGCTCGCTCTGTTGCTACTGGTTGCTACGGTACTAACCCCTCGAACCCGCGCATCTACTGAATGCCGTTGAACGAAGTTCTAGGAATGATATAAATGGAGGGTAGTAATATCGAGGTTCCAGTGTAGTAAAGCAATAATAAGTAATTACCTTAAAGTTGAACAAGTTTGTGTTTACATAGTTTGCTTTGAGACTAATTCCTGTCGGTCCACGAGCGATTCCCCGAACATAAACTTGGTCTCTAGGAATAACATGATTGGCTTGTAGCATATTTGGAAAAGCAGTTCCAAGTTCACTCTGAAAAGAGTTTGTAGGCGCAAGAGTACCAGAAGCCAAAATAATCGATCGAGCCAAATTAGAAAGAGGTTTAAAAATTACACCTGGGTACATACATAACAATTTTAACATTCTCATACGTTTCTTCGCAGGTCGTTCTGTAGAAATCCACGTATTATCCTCAGCCTATAATGACAATTAATCAAGATAACAGTTTAATTAATTTAGACTCAAAATAAACCATTTTGAAAAAGTTTTTGGAGACTAAGCTATCATGTCTCGATTTTAGAATCTTAAACAGTTTTCAAGTAGATAATTTAGTACATAATTTAATAGGATACATTTTTAAATTATTGGAGTCCAAATATTATTAATATTTAATTTATATTTTTCATAATAATATTTAATTTTTGTTTTTAATTTTCAAAATTTGAATCTCCCAAATTATTATAAATAAAATATGGCTTACCGTCGTTTTAAAATCACGGACAAAGTTTTCAGTAATGCAAGCTCTGAAGTCTTGAGCATATTCAGGAGAATTTATTTTTTCCAGCAGAAATAAAAGATCTTCTAGTATTGTTTTGGTATTCTGAGTTATGGTAAAACTTGGTATTTTTTTCTTGTAATCCGACTCTTTCCACATATCACGAATGTTTTCTTTTGCATTGTTGTAATCCACAATGGCTTTTTTACAGGCATCATTAAATTTAGTTCGCTCAAGACCTCCTAATCCATTAATATCCAGTAATTGCGTCAGCTCGTCTCCTTTCCAATATGCACTACAATGCTCATCGCCATTGTTCTGAAATTGCAAATAAATTTTTCTCACAATTTTTCAATTTTACATATTTTATTGTCTAATTTTATTGTATATAAAACTAGGTCGATTTGAATGCTTCATTTTTAGAATTTCGTAGTCTCGGACAGAAACCCTTATAGTTTCGGTCTGTTGTCCGTCCGTTCGTTATATAAGACCCAAAATTGACCCACAATTTACATAAGGCCCAAAATTTGCGTAGGGCACAAAATTGACATGGGATCCAAAATTGGCGTAGGTTCCAAAGTACGGGTATAATCTAAAATTGAAACAGGGTCCAAAATTTACATAGGGTCCAAAATTTGCGTAGGACCCCAAATTGGCGTAGGGCCCGAAATTCTCGTATGATCCCAAATTGGCAGAGGACCCAAAAGTCGCACAGGACCCAAAATTGGCATAGGGCTCAAAATTGACATGGAGCCAAAAACTGATATATGACCCAAAATTCGCATAGGACTCAAAACTGACAGAACCTAATATGGGTTTTACGTCCCCCAAATGGGGTCCAATAGGACCCCAAATTGGCATAGGACACAATATGGACACAGGGTCCAAAATTGACATTGGACCCAATATGGACATAGGCTCCAAAACTGAAATAGAACACAATATAGACATAGGGCCCAAAACTAAGTGTGATTTGGTGAGTATATATAAAAATATCAATAAGAATATAATGTAATATCATCCAATATCATGTAAAATATTTAATAATATATTTAACTAAGAAAGTTTAAAATGGATACAAGGCCCAATGTCAATATAGCACCTAAAACTACGAAAACCTTCCTTGTAGGCGCTTGTCGCCTACTGTAACTAATTTTTTCTTGTCTTTTGGAATAATTAAAATTGATATTGAATTACTTACTATCGGTCTCACAAGTTGCGATTTAAGGAATTTCGTCAACGATTTACAGTATTCGCGAATGGTATCATAAGTGTATGCAATTAATTCATCTTTAACATCGCCAAGATGTTTGCATTCCTCCATCACTTGCTCAAGATGATCTTCTCTGATTGTTTTACTCGCCACCTCTCGACAGATATCTTCAATATTGTGGGCTTCGTCCAGAATTATTATTTGGTCCTTCAAGTCTAGTTGCATCTGTAATTTTAAAAAATTGTTTGAATTGCTCTAGGTAATCTACACATATAAGGTAATTTTCAAAAATATGTGTATCTTACAGTGTCTCTAATTTGAGGATCGATTAAGTAATTGTAAGGACAGAAGATAATATCTGCCTCCAGCATCAACTGCCTTGCAGCAAAATAAGGGCAGCATCCAATCTCTTTTCCAAGTTGAACTAGATCTTCCACATCCCATGGTCCATCGAATCCATAATTTTGTAATCTTACATTTGAACCCATGTCATTCTTATTCCTCTCATTGTAATAGGGACAGCCTATTTTCTGCAAAAAGAAATTTTATTCTGTTGCTTCAACTGAAATTTAAAATTATATTTAAGTGAAAAAGGCTTACGAACCTTTACAGGATCAAGTAACTCATTGCATAGTTGTGTCTTGCTTTTCTTTATTGGTGATTGAATACACGAATGCTCTCGACTACTCAAAATAGTCATCCTGAAATATTTTTAAATCCACTATTAAATTCTGAATTTATTTAGTATCAAATAAGAATTAAATTATATTTTTACGCTTTATCTTTGTATGCAGTTTTCTTGAGTTCCTTCACAACTTGCTCGATTTGTTTGTGCGTTCGGGAACCGTAATAGATTTTAGGAATCCTGGTACGCTTGCTGTAAACATAAAAAACTTTGTTTATTTTTGAAACTAAAAAACAGATTATTAGCAGATGTTAATCAAAATTGTAAAAATTATTTATATTAAATGTTATAATTATTGAGACTTTAAAAATTGTAGATTATTGTATAAAACTTTATTTTTATTTACTCTGAAGTATTTCGCATTTTCATAAAATCTAAAGTCATTAATTTTGCTCACTTAAAAATTTCATCCAAAGACTCTTCAAAAGCTTTTGAATCATCTAAATCCATCGCCGTTTCTCCAGTCTTACAACACTTACTTTCATGAAGTTTAGAACATCCAGGCTCTTCTTTTGGTTCTACATAATTAATTTCTGAATATAATTCTCAATAATGGCCATTATAATTGCTAACAAATAATTCTATATTTGAATAATTATACGGAAAATATTTATTATTATATTTTTGGTATACCTGTGTAGTAATACTTCTGATCTGAACTGTTAACATTCATCTTGTTTGGATTTGGTGCGCCTGGAAAAATCAGATTAGAATTTTCACAATCTAATTATAGGGACTATTTTATGAATCTAATAATTTTAAAAAAATACAAGGAATTTGATAATGATTATAGAAATGAAGAAATAAAACGTATATTTTGATGGAGTAAAGTGGTAGGGACGTCAAAACATTTTGCTGGAGTATAAAAGGAAGTAAGTACATACATTGAAAGACATCAATAGAATGGTTTAATCCAACGAGGAAGTAGGACGAGGCTAATCGCTAGGTTGAAAGGAGAAGAAGCCGAAGGACAACCTGCCTTAAGCCGTTTGTACGAATTTCAGAGTCAGAAAAGCCGAAATGATCCTGTACAATTCGTATACCTAATAGGGACTGAACTTTTTAAAGCCATTCCTCTGTAATCCGCTTTTAGCCAAGAGTTACAAACCATTGTTGGCACGATTTTGAAAAAAGAACAGAAAAATGTGCAAGCATGACACTGGCGAGGACCTTCAACTTTTCCGGATCAGAGATCAGTTTTTTTTCTTCTATTCTTATGCTCTGAATAGCAATGGAGTTTTTAACTCTTTGAAAACCGAATTAGGAGAAAAAAATCAATTTTTTTTTACATTTCATTGAGCTTAATTTAATACATTCTTAATTATTTAATACTACTATCAGGATTATTTTCTTTTGGAGAAATTGTGATATTTTGGAATGCTTAGAATTCTGGAGTTAAAAAGCAAGATTTTTTCCTGAAACTTCATCAGAGTTATTACAAAATTCCAATTTCAAAATTCCCTGACTTTACCATAACTAATTTTTTTTATCCCTGACCGTGTTTTGCTGTTATAATTGTATCTACTTATTGAATTATAATATTATAATTTGGTGAATAAAAAAAATTCACGCTCTTTCAGGTTCTACATGACCATTCCTTTTCTTGACTTTCCAAAACTTTCTAGAATTTTCGGACCTGTAGCAAACCTGTTTATTTCTGTCTGCTAAATAGTATATTACGTAACTAGGGGAGAAAGGCAACGATTTCAACGAGTGTGAGGTAACTCGAGTTGACATCGTTCCTTCTCCCCAAGTCACGTACACAATTTTTCACAACACCTAAATTGAAAATTCGACTCCATGCCTGTACAACGAAGTGAAAGTAACAGTTTCTACCGTAGGGTTAAAAGTGAAAAAGAGCTGATAGAAACTGCAATTCGTGATGTGACTCCGTCGATAAGCAGTTTCAGTCAGCTGTTTTTTACTTTCAACTCTAGGGTTGAAACTGCTATTTTCGCCCCGCTGAACAGGCATCGAAAGTCGAATTTTCAATGTAGGTGTTATGAAAATTAATTTTTGCAATCAATCGAATATTTAAGGGGGAAAAAACGAGTAAAATTAATTGGTTGATTGTTTGGCGAAAGGGATTACTAGTTTTCTTCTTGGCTAAATTAATAAAAAATTTAGTTGATTTTACTAGTTTGTTAGTTAATTTTAATAGAATTTAACTAGTAATCTCATTTTTTTCGGTGTAGTTGACAATTTCATCTATTTTGACTGATATTTCTTTTAATGTACCAAAATCATCTCAACAGTATCACTAAAAAATTTCGAGTTTTCCACCTTGAGAAATGTAATAATTTTTATCAATTATAAAATAATGTGACCAGCTGGTTTTTACTTTTCAAGAACTCAAATGTGAAAACCTCAGCAACTCAACCCAGCCTTCCTTAAATAAATATTTAATAAATCCTCCTTGCAAATCTGATAAAATTTTTATATTATTCATAAATATCGAATTTTGACCAATCAAATCCCGACTATGAAAAAAAGTTTCCTTTTCCAATCAGGATGCGTGTTTTGTAAATATTGGAGCAAACTGACGAGAGCTTGAAATTTTGAATTTGGATTTTCTTTTTCCAGTAAAAAAGAATACTTAGAATTGTTATACCTTAAAATGGTTTGGATTAAATTCAGAAAACTTTTTCTGGATTTAAGCAAAATTAATTTATTTTAATTAATATTGATCTGAATTTAAAACTCAATTCCGAAATTCAGATAACGTGGTATTAAATTTAGACCAATATTGCCCAAATTAAGACAAATTTTTTTATTCCATGAATGAAACTTTTATTTAAAATTTTTTGAACATTCTTTAATGAAATTTTACGAGCTTGAAGGGGCAACTGTTTTATTTTTATTGTTAACTAAAAAAATTTGCTTTGTTTTCAATCATTAAATTTAGGGACTTTAGACTATTTTTAAGGGAGTGAAAAAAATAACTAAACATTTCTTTTTCAAGTTTTTAAAAATAATGACTTGATTCTCCGCTTGCAGCTAAATGAAATTTCATTAAAAAATTCAAAAGTTCTTTAAAATAAAAGTTTCATTCAACGAATCAAAAAAGTATATTATTTTGCAAATTTTCAAAAAATCACCATAAATACATAATTTTTAAAAAATTCTGGATGATTTTCATAGAAAAAACAAAGGATAAAATTCACACCAATTTTGGGATAAAAATTCACTTCACATGATAAATTTTACCCCAAAATAGGGATAATTATCTTTTGCTTTTCTATGACAATTAAAAAGTTATTCCTCTAAAAAATCATCTGCATATTTGTCTCTAAATCTGAAAGTCACTTTTGTGACTTTCACGAATCACTTTTGTGATTCGTTCATCAAATGATTTAGTAACCAGTTTTACTAATTTTTAGTCCATAATCACTAATTTATAGTGAAATAATTACTAATTCACTTTGTAGTCTCAGTACTAAATTTCTCTCCAGTAGTGAATTTTTTCTCAGTGTTGGTATAGTAGCTCGTTACTGTAACGAAGTTCCTGAAAAAATTTCAGTTACACACTTTTGCAGTAATTTCATTACTTTTAAAAAAAAGTAATTTGTAACGTAACTTAGTTCCAATTGATCAGTAACTTCAAACTTTAATTTTAGTTACTTTGAAGTTACTTATCATATTTTATTAACAAAATTTTTAAATAAACGGGTTTAACCTTGCGAAAATTACAAAAATGTTTCTTATTTTCATGCCCAAAGTTTTTTTGTCAACTTTTATTCGCTTTTATTATTCACCGAGAAAAATGGATATTAAAAAATAAATATTTATTTCAATCAACCAAAATTTGTTTAAAAAAACCAAATATTTGTGTCTATTAAAATAAAACAGTGTTTGATTCAAATGAAATTTTTTTCTGAATGCATCTGGATATTTAACTATAGGACAGCTATCTTTTATATTGAATGGTAATATCTAGATTTAATATCCAAATATTGATAATATTATATTAATATTGATAATTAATATCCAAATATTGATAATATCGAATATTAATATTCAATATCATAGATATTTTTCTCAGTCTACATTGTTTTTGAAACCCAGTTTCTGCTATTTTAAAAAAACGAAGTAACTTCAAGGGAACTTTAAGTTATATGTACTTTATAGTAACTGCAACTGAAACGAATAACTTTGCAGTTTTGTAATTTGTAACTGTACCCAGTTACTTTTTTTTCATGAAGTAACTATAACTGTAACGAATTCTTTTTCTTTTTGAGGAACGTTCCCAACACTGAATTTTTGCACTAAATGAATTAGTAATAATAATAATCTCACTAGAAATTAGCCATTTGTCAAGATAAGAAAAATAAAGGTTTCACATTTATCGGACCTAAAATTATTTATGTCTTTATGCAAGCAATCGGTATAGTAAATGATCATACGATTTACTGCTTTAAAAGCATTTTTACAAATTTTCAGTACAAAACTACTAAATTACAATAGAAAACTTCTAATTTAATTAGCAAGGCTTACTAATTCGCTTAGTAAGCCTTACTAAGTGAATTAATAGTTTCCTACTAAAAATTATTAGAAATTTTTTCTAAAGCAATTGGACAACGATTCGGCACTATTATATTTTTTTTGAAAACTACTGATTCAGATTTAGAGAATTGACTAAAAATGGGGCGCATGTAAGTCACCGAAAGTGTAAGTAACCGAACCGAAATTTTTTTACCGAATCCCCCAATTGCCGAATTTTCAGATTCCCGAATCTTCATTTTATTGAATTTTCGGTTTACTGAATTTTCAGAATCTGGAATTTTCATCTTACCGAATTTTCAGTTAACCGCATTTTCAATTTACCGAATTTTCAGATTCCCGAATATTCAGCTTACCGAATTTGCATCATACCGAATTTTTATTTTACCGAATTACCGAATACTAAATAAATAATCATGAATTATTTTAGGTAGAGGGTGTCAGGATATCGATTTAATTAGATATCCTAAATGCATTAATTACATTCACCATTCAGGTAAATTGCTTACCTTGATACTAACATTATCATGATTTTTATTTTCTTCTAATGACCTCTGATATAATGTCTATAATTTCCTACAATGGGTTTATAATTTCTTATGAATGTCAGTCATAAAACATTTAAAAAGTAATTCTTCGGAAATCTTGAACTTGTTTTAAAATCAAATAACTTAGATGACCCAGTAATCGTACCGGTCCCAGTAATCGTGAAATTGGCATATAACCTAAAGAAATAATTATAAAAGATCTTTAAAAAAGTATTTAGTAACAAAAAATAACGAGCTTTAGCATTATTTATAATCAAAATCAATAACAATCAAGTATAAATGCTTAAAAAATAAGATTGACGGCGAAACGATTACTGGGACTCTAAGGTCACGATTACTGGGACATTTACCTTAATATGTTAAATAGTAAATGCTGACTTGGAAAAGTAGGAGCAATGAAAGACAAGAAAATAAAATAACTTTGTAAAATATTATTCTGAGTTTTTTCGAGTTACAATTTCAAATTTTTTATATAAAATTCGGGAATATGCAAATTCGGTAAGGTACCATTCACAAAATACGTGATACTTTTGGGAGTGGGAGTGGGGCTTATTATAGGAATAATAACAATAGAAAACCGTGATAAAAGAGATAAGTATGATCTTTAAATACGTGATAAAAGAGGTTGAAGGGCGTTAAAAATGTCAAAAATATGTATCACATATTTTGTGAATGGTCCCTAAAATGAAAATTCGGGGATCTGAAAATTCGATAAGATGTAAATTCGGTAAGAGCCAAATTCGGTAAATTGAAAAATCGGTAAGATGCAAATTCGGTAAAATGAGAATTCCGCAATTTGGGAATTCGGTAAAAAAAATTTCAGTATAATGCTGGTTCGGTTACTTGCACTTTCAGTGCATACGCCCCACTAAAAATTAGTAAAAACGATTACTAAATCATTAACTGAAAAAAGATAGTTAGTTGGGCCAACTACTTACTTTGTAAGATATGGTACTGCTATTTTATCAGTTGGGACAACAATCTTATTAGTTGCTAGTACTAAATGAATAACCACTGCAACTAATAAAATAGTTGTCCCAACTAATAAAATAGCAGTATCATATTCCACAAAACACGCAATATTGCATTCACATTCCCGGAATATTTCACAGAGACATTGGGAATATTCCCAAGGAACATTACAGCAATATTTCAGGAATAACATAATGTCCAACCTTTGGAATATTTCAATGGAATGTTGAAGAAATACTCTTTAAAAATGTTGTAAAAGTATTCGTCCTGAAACCTCATATATCTCTACGGAATATTGCTGGAATATTATTTAGAATGTGTCTGAAATGTTTTCATGGAATATTCCCGAAACATTGCAATGAAAGTAAATGATTTTTTTTTAATATTCAAAATCGCTCTGTTTGGAATATTTTGACGAGTACGCTTATTCGCTCGTATGAGATTGAATCATAAAAATCGATCGAGTATTTTTTGCTTTATTTTATCTACAACATACACAATACACATACAATATTATTATTACAAACTGTTACTACAAATTATTATTAACCGTCGATCATAAGCACTACGCTAAACGTATATTATACAAATTCATAGAAAATACTTTACATTATTACAATATCGGTCATTAGCTTATAAATTACATTTTTAACCATTTTTTGTACAGTGGCATAGACTATTATATTTAAACAAAAAAATTTCTAAAATTTTCCTTATTTATCACTAAATTTACCACACTCCGATTACAAGGATTAGCAGTACCTGCATTCCTAAAAACTCAGGAAATTACTTCTTCAATTTAAAAAAATCCTTTGATGTACATAAAATCCATTTCATCATTTGGAAGCTTCAGAAATTTCTCAATTTTTAAAGTATTTCTGAAAAAAAGTAATATTTTTATTCTATAGAAATATTATCAGGATGATATATTGTTTGAAAGAAACCCGAGAAGGGCTTACATGAGGAAAATCATTTAATTAAATTGAACATTTTTTGAAAAATGTAATAAAATTTTACACTGGTGCTAATTTATACCTTTTTACTTCAAAATAGTCCTAGAAACAGCGGAAATAGAATCTTTTCTCCTTGAGATCATCTGATGTCGAATTTAAAAACATCAACTTATATTTTCGAATCACTCAAACTTGACTGCAAAAAATAACTATTCAGTTTAATTTTGAAAACATTATAATACGGAGTGGAGTTGTACCCTCTCTCCTGTAATTAAGAATAAATTATACAAAGTATAATATTCTGTTCTTAATGCTGAATAACGACTTAAAAGGAACTATTCTAAAATAATAAATATCAAACGAAATTATGAAAATTTTATATTTTAAATAAGAAAAATATGACTCACCAGAACTCTTAATTTATGCGATGACTATTCCTAATCTGCTTACTATATTCTTTTTTGTATATCTATGAAAAGGAACCTCTGAGAAACTTGGAAAATTGATAAAGTTATGATGACAGAAAACGAATGAAGCAGAATGAAGTGAGCTATTAGAACAAGTTAAAGTTCTTATTTCTAAAAAAAATGATGTTAGCTTATGGCTCACTTCAGTATTTTTTCAGAGGTATCACAAATTGCTACTGAAACTTTATTGAACTTTATATTTCGTTCTTAAAAAGAAACAGTGTTTTTTCTAATGTACACAAATCGATTACAGTAATAAAGATGTAGAAAATGGTAGAAATTATGGTATAAAAAAATGAAGATTAATGTCATCGAGACACTTTTGAAGATTGGACTCATCTTGCGAGTCTCATTATCATTTTAACAAATCTTTTAGTGTTTGCATACATATCCCGGATATTAAGGAATAAATGTAATAAACAGTAACATCGCGTACCATATTTTTTCAGGTAAGCCAAACTTTTTTCATTTTAATTAAAAAATGTGCATTTTTTATTATTCCGGTATTTTTTATTTTGAAATATGTAGTTATTTTTAAGTTATTAATTCGGCATTGTAAAATGTGTTCAAAATTAGAGCAAATAGTAATTTTTTACAGATACACTTTCAAACTCGAGGAACTATTATTTTCCGAAAGAAAGATTGTTAAGTTTGGATGTGATTCGAAAATATATAATGTCGTTTTTAATTTCGACCTCAAGGAGAAGTTTAATAAGAATTTAAGGAGGTTTTACTCTCTATAGAATTACTTCGAATGAAACAGGTATAAAGAGTAATAATATTTCAAATCGCAATAACTTTGAAATTTCATTTTTGACAAAATACTATTGTAACTTCAAATAATATTCATTGTTCGACTTAATTTAATAATATAATTCTCTCATGTACAACCTTTTAGAGCTTCCTTCAAACATTATATCATCCTGGTAATATTTATAAAATAAAATTAAATAGTTACTTTTTTACAGAAATATTTTTAAAATTGAGAAATTTCTAAAGCTGCCAAAAGATTGAAATTGATTTTATGTACATCAAAGGATTTTTTTAAATTGAAGAAGTAATTTTCTGAGTTTTCAGGAATTCATGTATTGCCAGCGTTTGTCATCAGAAGCTATTTGTTGATGTACTCGCAAAAAATGATCAATTTAATGATGAATCAGAAAATTTTCGAAATATCTTTGTTTAAATATAATAATCTACCTTTGTATGCAGACTCTATGACTGTACAAAAAATGGTTAAAAACGTAATCTTTAAGCTAATTGCTGATATTGCAACAATGTAAAGTACACTCATCCCTAGATTATGGGCCATCTTCATGGTCGTTCACGCTTCTCTGATTCTGTCCCCCGCCCCTGAGCGTCCCGCGACGGCGCCATCGCTCGGGCAGTCAGGGCCGCCAGACGTTGTTTA